>JBBPDI010098602.1:0-10980 GCA_037974545.1 Cucumis variabilis | reverse complement strand
TAATTCAAAAATCCTAACAACACTTCAAATTCAAATACAATACTAAAACCTACAACTAATTTAAAATCTAAATACTACAACGAATTTGAAATCTAAAACCTAAAACTAATTTGAAATCTAAATACTAAACCAAAACAATAAGTAAACTAAACCACTTGCCGGAATGAATAATGATGGCAAAGATGACAATGACTAATGGTCAGACAAGGACAACGACGAGTGGTGGCGTGGATCTCTCTCCTTTTTGGCCCTTTTGGTCTCCCTCTCTCTCTCTCAGTTTTCTTCTCTTTTCTGTTTTCATTCTGTGAAGTATGGGTTAAAAAGATAAACAACTCCCGACGCACAACAAAAACGTCAGGAATAGCGCCATTAATGAAACATCAGGAATAGGAACCCTATCGACGCAGTTGACACGATGTCGGCGGAAGGCCAAATAGTACAATTAATTGTCCACCTCTTCCGATGCCACGTTTTCGACGTCGGGAAAAGCGAACCATTTCCCATCGTTGTGCCACGTGCATCGGGAAATCCCCAACCCATCCCGGTCACTGCAGACGCACCATGTTGCTGCATCGAGAAAAATCTCTTTCCCCAACGTGCATATATATGCATCGGGAAAGACCCATTTCTACCGACGTCTTATTTCCCGACGTGTATGACTGCATCGGGAAAGTTCTAGTTTCTTATAGTGATGTCAAGTAAGATGTTGTACTTGACATTTTCTACACGTCAAGTAAGATAATATACTTACACTATTTACACATCAAGTAAAGTTGTATTCTTGACACTATATACATGTCAAGTAGGATAATGTACTTTATTCTTTTTATATGTCAAGTAAGGCTGCATACTTGACACTTTTTACATTGCTTATTTCTTGGATTACATTCATTCCATTAAAGACAGATTCATCAACAAAATAAACTTTCAATCAACAATAATTTCATTCTCCAACAATAACTCATATTTGTACATAATTCACAATAATATTATACAAGTACGTAGTATGACTATTCATGTCTCTCCACAAACTATTTTCAATTTACAAAGATAAATAAAATTACTAACTATAATACTCTAAAACATTAAATTATGTTCTAAACCCTCAATAATTACGTTTTTTCGAGTGTTAATACTTCATGAAGCCTCATAATAAGTTTCACCAAATAATTTTTGAAGCAGACCTACAATAAAATTTAGTAAGTTTTAGCAAAAAAAAGAAAAGCAATTCGTTTTTTAAAGTTTGTAATCTAATCATCTCAACACATACACATATAAAACGATACTATGAAAGGTTGTACATTGAGAATGTACATGTTGTACTAACCTTCAGAGGAATCCTCCAGTCAACCATTAGAACAACCATTCTTCAAGTATTTAACAACAACAATATTATAAAGTACCTAATAAAGACAAGGACAATAAAAAATGAAGTATTTAACGAGTCAAAACACTATAAGAAAATGGAGATCTCTCGACGCACAAAATCATTGAGAGATATATGAAAAAGTGTCAGGAATTTTTGACCAATGAAGTAAATACCAAATCTCATTCCTATTCTAATTGTGTCTTATCCTAAAAGGTCAAAAAGGAATAATACCATTCCAATGTTGAAGTACATTAAATTTCAATTAGAAGCTTTAGATCAATGAAGTAGAAAGCTAACCCCATCTGATGCTGAAAGTATTGAATGAAGATTAGGTATGGGGTCTGCACTTTCAATTTTTACAATCACATGAATATCTGCATTGGAGCATTGCAGCCTACAAAAAAATATACATATACTCGCTATCAGAATGAGAGGAAGCATGGATGTACTAAAGAGGTATATAAGGAGCAACTAATAGTTTTTCAATATCACAACAAGCCCATCTATCTCATGCAAAGCAGAATTCCCTCCATCAGCCATCAAGCTTGAGCTTACTTCATCCAAATCTTTCTCCACATTTTCCTCAGTCAATGGAAGAACACAACAGGGTGATACCACATTCTCTTAGCAACAGGAAAACCCATCAAATCCAATCAAGTTAATGTAAAAACTCATCCATTACACACATTGCAATTTAATTCTGTGACATTCTGGCGACATCGCTGCAAAATTGGAATCCGTATGGACGAACAATTTAAGTAATTTTGAAGTAAAAGGACCGTGAAGAGAAGTTTTTTTTTACTCCATTTATCTATGTTCACATATCCAGCAACTTGTGGTTTGGGTATTGATTCCTGTATCTAAACTTGAACAAAGATTATTTCTAGATCATAAAGATCCGACTTTGGGCTGCAGTGTTGAAGATTTTTGTACTTATCTTGTAGTTGGTATGTTACATAGTTAGAAAATCTTTCTTTAGAGGGGTTTCACAGGGTCTTTTTTTTTTTTATGCTTTCATTTTTTCACAACTAAAGCAACCTTTTCTATATTAAAAAAAAAAAAAAAAAAAAAAAAAAAAAAAAAAAAAAAAGATAGATGCACCTTCCTAAACCTTGAAAGGCCTTGATATGTCCTGCGATTCTTGTGTGGTCATGATCGATCCAATAAATAGACTAAGACATAAACAATAACAACAATATCTATCGTAAGTGATGCCTTGAGTTCAATTAATTCGACATAAAACACTGAACGATGCTTCTTTCTTTCAATGAGCTAAGTCCCAAAGTTGCCTGACTTATCAAAAAGTAACAAAGTAAGAACATTCCATTGTAATCATACTAGAAGAAACACAAATTAAAATCCAATCTAACTCACTAGCTCACCATATAACACCATCGTAATATAATCAGATTTAGAAAAATGCAAACTGGAGGTGGAATACCCCAAAATCACAACACTGGGCTCAAATAAAAAAAACCATCAACTTAACGTTGAAACAACAAATTTCGAATAAAATAGTAAAATGTCATCGTGATATGCCCACTACACAAATATGATACGCTGAAATCGAAAACATCAATCCTAATAATTTTTCATCTCAAGAGAGATGCCAGAGCCCGTTTATCCGAAGCTTTCCCATCACATTATCAGAATGGTAAGATTTGCCTGGTTTCACTTCAATGCCTTGGACAATGAAAACAATAGAAGATAAAGACATGGGTACGTAAGTAATGAAAAATGAAAACAAAAAGACATATGAAAGCAAATAATAAGAAAGATCACAATAGAAAATTTGAGATTATGCATTGTCTAAATTCATAAGTCCTCTTTGAGGAAGTGAAATCTATCTAATCACAACAAATAATAAAGTACTCCCTCGGCTGTTTGATTCTAAGAAATGGCAAAAAAAGAAAAAAAGAAATACGGACGAATAAGCATTTAATGGCGGTACTCCAGAAAGGGGTGATGTTAAACCATTGAACTTCATTTGCAGGTTCCAAGGCACAAGGAAATTAGATAATAAAGATGGAACTGAAAAGGAAACATACCCCAGAAACCCATTACATAGGGGAGAATATTGGTCGAAGTTGAATGAAGTTTTCTGTAAAACCCTAAACGACGATGCTCTGCTACCTTAAACCCTGAATAGTCCCGTTTATTGTCCCGATGAGAATACACAAGCTTTGTGTGGCCGGTCGGTGGAGATGGAGAGAATAAATTGGCCCAAACGTGTGGAGATGGAGGGTTGAAGGTTTTACCTGAGAGAAAGCGGGACATGAAAGGAGAGAAATGAATTTTAATAAATTTATTCCATGAAAGAATGGAAATAAAAAGTATTTTATACTTTTTATATACATTTTAACTATACTTGACGTTTTTTTCATGTCAAGTAAATGTTAACTAAACGTTTAGTAAAACATCAACTATACTTACACAAAAAAATCGTCAAGTAAAATTTTCATCATATTTCACACAAAAAAAACGTCAGTAAAAACTAACTTTTTTTTTTCTCGTCAAATAAAGGTTTACTATATTTAACATGAATAAGACGTCAAGTAAAATCTTCCTTATACTTAATGCAAAAAACATTTTAAGTAAAAGTGGACGTAAAATAGCTAAAAAATTCGACTACCTTCACAAATAATAATTCTTGAACTTCTCATAAATCAATTTTTTTATCAATACTCACGCGCTAAACTAAGCCAATAGCTTAGCTATATAAAGATTATGATAAGATATATCATGTAACTTTTTTATACAGAGATATATAGATAAAAGATTCATATTATGAAGTAAATTCATTTACCTTTAAATAATATCTTTTATTTAAATAACCACATTATTAATAATAATGAAAGAAAATTTATTATTTCTTTTTTATAAACAAACCAAATTTAACCAATATCTAGATAATCAAGCTTAAAATATAAAATAAAATGGGAAAAAATCTTCTCGATTTTGCTATATTTCTGCCAATTGTGGTGCTCGATTCGCAAGAAATTAGGTGCAAGTTGTAAGATCCTTTGTGCTGTCGCCATAACATATGGAAAAAATAAATTCAAAAAGATAATAAGAGCAAAATCGGAATACACTAAAAAAAAATAAAAGTAGAACTGAAATACTTTGCTAGTTTTACAAAATCAAAGAGTTTGAAAGTCACGTGTAGAGTTTTACTAATTTATTTTGCCATATAATCCAATTTCTCGTTAGAAGAATGCAGTTTTTTCACGGCTTCTTTATATGTAAGACAAAATATATTTGAAAAAGAAATTACAAAAATAGCAAAAAAAAATTATGGTAATAGAACATGTAATACTATATTTTTTAAATTGCAAAATAACAAATTTAAAAGTCGATAACTCTATGATTACCATCTGATAACTCTTCGATAACTCTATAATTACTATCTGATAGTCGTTCAATATCACTAATTTTATCATATCCACAATATGCAAATAGTAGGTGCAATGACTTTTTTTTTTTAAAATGTTTTTGCCATTTGATGCAATTTTTCTTTACAAAATTAGGTCCATAATACATATTTATTTTTCTTTTATACAAAAATTATATATTATAATCTAACTATAACAACATAGAACTACAATAACTCACTCATGGGCCAAATGCTCCCTAAAAAAGTGTTTCATGTTTTTATTACCTTAAAGTTGATAAAAATCAACTTATTTGTAATAAAAAAAAATCACATTGTTTTATTTACCTAAATGTCAATTAGACATATTTATTTAACTTCCAATAAATTAAAAACATTTCAATATATTTTGTTATTTTCAACATTTATGTATATAAATATGTGTAACGACATATAAGGTGTATCAAGTGGTCTTGACTTGTTTTTTTCTTATTTGTCAAATCTACAAAATAAAATAATTATGTGACAAACTTGCAAATCCCTAAACTAAAATTGTCACCCACCATAACTTTTTTTTTTCTTTTTTAATTTGTGTTTATGTCTTATTAAAATGAAAACTAAATACGCAACTATTTGTATCAAATTAACTATGGTAATTATAATGGATGACAACTTTAAGGATAAAAATCAAGTGTATTATACATTTTAAAAAATTGCATATATAGCTATATGACTGATAGACAATTCTATTAGTCTATTCTTGAAAGACTTTGACAAATCTTTTATATTTAAAGTATTTTAAAATATTGCTATATATGTTAATACTTTGAATCTAAATGATATTTTTGCATTTCCTCCAATTAATTAACTGTGAGAAAATATGGAAACAACTCAATCTAAATTTGAATCCAACAATTTCAAGTTGTTAGTTAAAAAGGAGTTAGTTTTTATTCGTCCATAATTCTCAAGATATATATATATCACAACCAATTTTCATAGTCAAAACATCTAAGAACTACTTACTAACATTTAAATAAAACACTCTTCACCCAAAAAACTGAAAAGCACTGTAATATATTTGAATAATTCTCTATAGAAAAAGAATATATATATATATATATATATATATATATATATATATAAGAATAGTTCAACTGCAATTTGACTTATCTAAAATTAATAAGAAAGCCACATATTTACAGACTAATTTTGAAAGTGTAACATATATATTTAATATGAAGTTGTATCTTATACGAATAACATTGGTTCATTAAGACTCTGTCCTTTACCAAAACAAACTATGCCCTCTCATGAAGACTGGCCGTTCCTTTACAAAAACAAACTATGTCCTCTCATGAAAAGTGGTTGTTTTTGAAATAATGATAATTAAAATACTTATGCTGCTACTACTAATAATAATTTTATTCAAAATTTGAACACCTTTTACTTCAAACAGTATCATATTTGATTTGGTAATACAAGAAAGAAAAATTACATTAGCCAATCATCAAACACAAAAATTAAACAAACGCCGATATGTTTATGGGGGAATACCAAACGCGTTAATGACTTTAATTTTAGGACGATGCAAGTGTCAAACTTCTAGGTCTGTCTTTCACTTAAAAAATACATAAACCAAATGTCTTTACAAATCAAATCATGTCAATAAAAAGAATTCTAGAAGGATAATCATTCTAGTGTTGAATGAAAGGAAAAGAAAACTGAATTTTAGCTCCAAAATTTGAGACAATTAAATTAATAGCCGGCAAACTAAGAAACCGGAGCTAGTCAACATGGGACGATGACTCACCATAAATTTAGAAGCTCAAGTAATTTTGAAAAGTTTCCACTCATTTTGAAAAGTGGGTTTGGGAGGGTTTTAGTAAAAATTAATTTTGAAATGCATGAATGATATATTAAAAGTTATTTTAGGATTGTTATTTTTCTTGTTTAACAAGATGATTGTTGATGTCAAATTTTGGCCAAGAATAAATCTACATGACTCTCATGTGACACCAACAGCTGAATTTTATAATTTAAAAAAGAGAGAATCTACGAAAAAAAGAACAAGGGTTCCAATACCTAATTTAGTAAGAGCATTATAAGATAAAGAAGTTGAAATTCTAAGTTACCTCATTTGGAGCTATATGACATGTATTTATCGGAGATTTAATATATGAGTTTCCAAATCTTAGATAAGATAGATTATCTAACAAGCTAAATGGACAAGTAGTGTCTAATGGAGAAGGTGGACCTCGGCCTCCGTCGAGGATCTTCCGTCGAGGCATGTGTAAAATATGTCCCATTGGGCATTTGGCAAGGATTGTTCTAGGTCACTAGCTTGGGTCTAGCACAAGCACATCCCATTTTTCATCCACACTCCAATTTTTAATTATCTTTTTTGACTTGCATCATGCTTTTTGACAATTTTATTGTTTCAAAATGTCAATTATACCCTTCGATCCAAAATCATCCATAACATTAGCCCTCCTCTTATATCGGCTTGTAAGGTTTGGTCTGACTTGAAAGTATATCCCTCGATCCAAAATCATCATAACTTTTTCTGGAAAAAGATAGAAATCGATTAATTTTTTTAGAATTTGGTAATCTTGGTCGGCAATATTAAAATTTGATTCCCTTAAGATTTGTGCACCATTCTAGGAATGATGAAAATAGATTTCTTGGGAGGCGAGGTGGAAATCTTGTTAGAAAGATGAAAATTGATTCTTTTAAAATTATGCACCATTTGGAAAAAAAGGTGATAAATTGATTTGTTAAAAGGTGAAGTGAAATTTTTGTGGGAAGACGAAATTTTATTATGTACCTTTTCAAAAAAAAATTAAGATAATTTTGGAGTTAATTATCTTAGTTTTGTTTAATAAAATTAATTTATTGGATGTTATTTGGTTTCACTCAATGAAAATTATTTGATTTTATGAGAATTCGAATTTAATTAAATAATTTGATACGTTTATTTAGTTAAACTGAAGAGTAAAATTTTGTTGAAAAGTTTATAATTGTACGTGGATATATATTTATATAATTATTATGAGAAAGAAAAATATAATTATTTTTTGAAATATAATTATTAAAGAAAAAAATATTGTATTTTGGAAAGAAAATAAAGGTAAATTATTTGTTGAAAGATAATGATATAAATAAAAGATATTCACGGAGAAAAAGAAGAAAACTAATTATATTTTAGAAAAATATAGTTATTTGAAAAATAGATAATTATTTGAAGCATTTTTAAAAATAGAAAAATAAATTAAAATATTTATAAGGTATAACAAATTTTTTGGATTCTATCAATGATAGCTAGTGATATCCTTCTATTACTAGCAATCAATGTCACTGATATAAGGATATCAGTACTATCAAATATTTGTTATTGATATAATTTGAAATTTTACTACAACTTATAATTATTTTGTTAAATTTGCTTCTTTTTTTTTAACAATTTCTCTAATTATTTTGGTAAAAAGATACTTGTTTTATGGAAAGAGATAAAAGTTGGATAAAGACTTAAGTGAAGAGAGAGAATATATATATATATAATAAGGATATTTGAAATAGATGATTAACGAGGAGAGAGAAGATTTGTTTTTGGAAAAGAAAAGGGAAAAGTAAGATATTTGGGAAAAAAGAAAAAAAAATAATAATGGTATTATTATTATTATTTAAAATAAATAGGTATTCTCGAACTGTGTGCCCTACCACAAACCCATCATCTTCTTCCTTGTTTGACCTAGTAGCCCTTGACCCTCCACTGTCGGTCGTAACACGATGCAAGTCACATAGGTCCACCGTCTGATTTCACCTTTGTTCGTGAAGTTGCTTGTTGTTGTCTCTCCTTTGCGAGCCTTTCGTCCAACCGAGACCTTAATCAGCCATTGCTCGCCATCCCACAAGCGTCGTCAGTCATCGTCTCCCACGTCCCTTTCCAGTCGGTCTTCTCACGTGCGCAATCCACGTTAGTCGAACATCTCAACCTTCTGTATCCAAGTCGTTGCACGTGAAGTCTTCGATTGAAGTGGCCGAGCCGTTTCTTCTCTAATCTGAGTCTAGGAGTCTTTCTTGCCAAGCTGCGTGTGAGCCGCCCTCTTTAAGTTGAGCCTCCTTCAGTTTTAGCTCGTTCTTGCAACTTATTTGAGCCATTTGTGATGAATTTTGTTGGGTTTTGAGTATAACCATCAAATGCTATGTTTTGGACTAATTTAAAATTTTGAAATTAAGTTTTAATAAGTTGGATTTTTCTCTTGAAACTTCAATTGGTTAAATTTAATTAAAAGATTTGAGCTGCGATATTTTCCTAACCAAAGTTGAATTGAAATTCAACCTTGACTTGAGATGATTTAAGTTGTAACCAAAGTTGAATTGAAATTCAACCTTGACTTGAGATGTTAAATTATTAAATTTAGTTATTAGTTTTTTCCTTACTGTCTAGGATTGATTCATTGGAGAATTAGATTATTTGAATTATAATTGTTAGCCAGAATTTTAGCTAATCTCAAAGTAAGAGATTCTACTATTGGACCTTCAAATATAAAATTAAGAGCTTACATGTATTTTTCATTATTACGCATTCATATATTTAAGATGCATAATGTGTTGTTGTTGATGTTGATGACTGATGACTGATGTTGATGACTGATATTAATGAATGATACGTTATGACGTATGATATATTAATTACATAATAAGAACATTACGATTGATATATATGTCGTGTTATGATATTTATGTTATGCTACATGCTTTAGGCTATGGTGTGTTTGTTAACTTTGTCTGTTGAGCTTTTACATTGCCTGTATTGTGATCCTATCTATGAGCTCACTTGCATGACTAGGAGTGTTCCTTCGGGATTGCTCGCATGATTTAAGGGTGTACCTACGGATTACATGCATGGTTATGGGACAATTTTATTGTGTATACGAGGTCACTTGCACGATTAGGGGTGTATTTACGTATCACAGGCATGTTTATGTGTGTGTCCCTGCGTTCACTCACATGACTAGGAATGTTCCTTAGGATCGCTCACCCAATTAGGGGTGTTCATACGGTCTCACTTGCAGTGTGTATCTACGATCACTCGCACGACTAGAGGTGTTCCTACGAGATAGCTGGCACAACTAGAAGTGTCTGTACGATCTCACTTACCCAGATGTCCTCAATTGGACACACAAAACTATTATTATGTTTCTAACAGGAAGTTAACAGATCATCTAGCGGGACTAGTAGTGGGTCCCTTACTGGGTAAATTTGTATACTCACTCTTTTCTGAGTTTAGTATTTCAGACAACTGTAGAACATGTGGAAAGCTGGCGAGCGACAAGAAGGATCCGTGACATGCCATATACGGACTTAGTTCTGCTTCCACGTCTATTTACATGTGTTTTAGTATTTTAAATTTTAGACATTTTATATAAAGATTTTATTTATTTATTTATTATGGTTTTCTTTAAAATGTTAGTACCCACAGGTCACATTTTCAAATTATTTTTATTGGATTTGTCGATTATATGTTTTTCGAATATTTATTTAATATAAATTTCAATAAAATTTAAAAGTTCGGGTTGTTACATATTCACTTTAAATTTGTGCATCATCTCGAGAAATATTAAAATCGATTTTTAAGACTTTTTACCATCACATCTTTTTGTTGAACAAATGCCAACTAAAAAAGAAATTTAGTTGTCGTTGGCCTCTCTCTTAGTCATCTTGTTGTTTGCCTCAATTTTGGGCTTCTTGTGGTCAACCTCGACCTTGGGAGCCTCTAGGCCTCGTGTTCAGCTTTGCCTTTGAGATTTTCTGCATTCATCTAATAGAGAAATATACCACTGTCTCTTTTCTCATCAAATATTTGGTTTATAGAAAATAAATATTCCTTAGGTATCAATTAAAATCATCTTATGGTGATAGAAAGAGGCAAGCACAACGCAAAAACGTTACAAAAATTACCCTAATTGTCTCTAATTAACATGCAACCCCTAAACTAAACAAATAAGAGTTTTAGGGAATATTATCTTTGTAGTTTTTGTTCAACCTTGATATCTCCTTCTAATTCTAAATGATACAACCACTAGAGGTCACCTACTATATTCCAGACAAAGAACCGGGTTGTGGGACCCAAATTGGTGAAGAAAACAAGAGAGATAAAAAAGGGATTGGAAGGTAAATTTTGATTGAGATTTAGGAGTGTAAAAATTCTAGAATTATTTCAAATTGGCAAAAGATTTTA
>JBBPDI010098585.1:0-10982 GCA_037974545.1 Cucumis variabilis | reverse complement strand
AAAAATAGAATTACATATTTATTACATAATAAACTTTGGTTCTTTTTCATGATTTTTTAAGGTAATGAAGACTAAACTTTGATGCTATTGTTTCCTCAGCAGGTAAACTTCGAGACGAAGGGATTTGAACCCTCCGTCTGGCCCACTCTTTTGATGCTATTTTTTTTTTGTTGATATATGGTTGTGTTTCTGTTGAGATTTTCCAGTATATGATGCTCATCTTGTTTTGTGTTGGGTATGTTGCTTCTGAGCAGTATTTTATTTTGATTTTGTGACTACAAATGGAAAGGTCGTTCAAGGTGTGCCATATAGTTGTTGTGTTTAGCTTCTCAATTGGCTTTTGAAATGACTATATGAGTTTCATTCATTATTTCCTGTGAGGTTAAGGTGATTACTGATATTGTCCATCATTAATATGTGATGTTTTTCCAGCAACTCAGACACTGATTCATCACAAAAAGAATTCTTATCTGTTGACAAAAAGGATTTAATTAGATTTTCTTCTTATATGGAAAGATATTATTAAGGATTCATTTAATTGTTTTGCCTATATTTTGGGAATATAGGTATATCTGTTAAATAAACAATATCTAGAAGATTTACTCGAATATATATTCATCCACCGAAATATATATATACGAAGTTAGTTGTGATTGAACGTGTGTGTTGAAGTTGACTAACCTGAACTTCATTGAGACGATTTTTTTTTATTAACATTATATCACTTATTTTAAATAAATTGAAATCTAATTTTTCAAGAATCCATTCATAATAAATAAACAATAACAACTTTAGAATATTCATTAGGTGTAGGTGGTGGTTATGTTCATTGTCACATAATTTTCATAAAAATTGTAAATAATTAATAGTTAGTTTTCTTAAATAATGGAAGAGAAAATGCATTAATTAATTATAAATACAATAAAAATAAATAACTTTTAAAGAAGGAAAAATGGAGAAAAAAGTTTTTCCTTGTAACTACTTTTGTATCCGATTACAAGTTTGGCAAGATATTCAATCACTTCTATATTGTAGTTACCAATGCTAGCTAAGTTCATCCTCTACCACTAAGAATCATGCCTCTATGCTTATCACGACACTATGCTCTACCCTAGCTTATGCCAAAATGCATTATCAAACATTTTGATCTCAAGGTCGGCCTTAATCCTCAGCTTATTTAACTGCTTCTTTCTTCCATATGCAGCTTGGGATCTTTCCTCTCGAGTTTCTGCATTGGAACAAGACATATGTATGTAAGAAAGAAAGGACAAACAGGTAGTAGCAGGACAATCCAAACAGGAAGAGAAAGTGGCTAGATAGTATATTAGAACTACTAGAAGGTAGTAGTATACACGGAAGTTCATAACATAAGGTAACAGTAATACGGCTGAAAAATAATTTCTCATAACAAATCAGAAATAACGCCATTAAAACAAAGGGAACAAGGTGAAAAGGCAGGCCAAGCCATGTGCATTATTCGTATTTCCAAAAATTTCCCACTTCGACATTTGCATGCATAAGCCATATATAATTCCATATATATACAAGTGTGCAAAAGTACTTCAGTCAAGGGGAAATATGAAAAGAAATATGCAATCGAACCAATTAATATTATTAACTTCAAACACAAGATTGGAGATCACCATAGCAGTAAGAAATGCGCATAAACAAAATTCTAAACATATACACCCAACAAGCATCGTGAGCATTTGTTTAAACTGGACTGACAAAGGTTCATCCATAATTGAGTCAAAAGATACCAATTGCAGTTATACTCAACCAAGCACCAATACTTATATATTAATTCCAAACAGCAACATGAATTCGTAACAATACAATAAAAATCATTGATACACAGTTCACTAATTTCAAAGAAAATGAAATTGTCACCTTGATGGTATCATCATAGTTGTTCCATCCAAACCTCCGAAGAGAGTCTGCCCAATAAGCAGTACTTGTCCAAACTTGAAGCCTCAAGACTCTGACTTTCCAAAGCAACATAACGGATTCGTAAATACAAAGACCTCAAATCAGAAAATAAGAAACATTAAACGATTAAGCCCTCAAACAAAGCTTAATCAGAGAAAAAGTTGGAAAGCACTACACTAAATCGGGGTTTTGCCGATGCAGCTGTGCGTCGCAAAAAAAGCCATTGTGCGTTGGTGAAGGCTACGTCGACGCAGAGTGGCACGTCGGCGTAGGATTTTGACCGACGCATGATTTGCCGACAAGGTCAACACGTTGGCAATACTCTAATGCGGACGTCGGGTCAACGCGTTGGCAATAAGGAAATGCCGACGTCATCGTGTACGTTGGTGAAGGTAGGACCGACGTGGAGTCGACATAAATTCAAGTTAAAAATGTCTCCTAAAAAGACATTGCAGAACAAAAGACCAAAAAAATAAAAAGAAAAAAACTCAAAATTTAAGAACAATTCATATCTAAAAATGCAAGCAATCTAAAAAAAACTAAACCTAAATTAAATATCTCTCATAAAGAGAAATCGCACGACAAAGGACCAAAAAGAAAAAAAGAAAAAGAAATTAAAAAACTCAAAATTTCATACAAAATCCATAATTCAAGCAGCAAGCTAAAAAGATAATAAATCTAAATGAAAAATGTCTCATAAAAAACATCGCACAGCAAAGGAGAAGAAACTCAAAATTTTACAAAATAATCCATAACACAAAACACAAGTAGGCCAAAAAAATAATAATTCTAAACTAAAATTGTCTCATAAAAAGTCATCGTACAACAAGAGATGAAAAGAAAAAGAAGAAACCCAAAATTTCAAAAAACAACCTGCAAAACAGAATGCAAGCAAGCTTCATAATAAATCTAAATTAAAAATGTGTTGTAAAAAGACATCGCACATCAACGAAAAAAACTCAAAATTTCGTAACAATTCAAAATATTTGTAAGCAAACTAAAAAAATAATAAACCTAAATTAAAAATATTTCATAAAGAGACATCACACAAAAGGACCAAAAAAAGAAAAAAAAGAAACCCAAAATTTCAAAAAACAATCCATAATACAAAATGCAAACGCTAAAAAAACAATAAATTTAAATTAAAAATATCTCGTAAAAAGACATCACACAATAAAGCACAAAAAAAAATGTCAAAATTTCATAACAATCTAAAATACAAAATGCAAGCAAGCAAAAAGAAAATAAAAATGAATCAAAGAAAGAGTCAGGAAGGATGTTGATATGTGAAAACCATAGCGACAAAGATAACAAAATAACTCAAGCAGAGACGATGATAAGATAATATGTAATTAAAGAAGAAGAGAAAAGTATTAACTAACCTGATAATGTTGAATTGGAGAGGGAAAAAGTAATGAAAACCCTACTAATAGAAGAATAAGAAAAGACTTGCCCCCTTATATCTATAAAAGACATATATTTGGAATAAAATATATCTATAAAAGACACGTGTGAAGGAGGATTCTTTAGCATTATTGACTTTCCCAATTGGGGAATAGTTGTGGAGCCCCCAACACCTTAACAAGTAGAATGAAAAATTGCACAAAAAAAACAATTACGCAAAAGAAATGAAAATAAAAACCTCACACAATAAAAGAAAAAAACTCAAAATGAAAAGTTCCTCCCCTGAAGTTAAAAAAGAACAATGCATAATACAAAATGCAAGCAAGCTCAAAAATAAGAAATCTAAATTAAAAATGTCTCCTAAAAGAACACCTCACAACAAAAGACCAAAAAAAGAAAAAGAAAAATCCAAAATTTCAACAATCCATAATAAAAAAACAAGCAAGCTAAAAGATAAAATCTAAATTAAAATGTCTCTTAAAAAGACATTGTACAACAAAGGATCAAAAAAGAAAAAGAATAAATTCAAGATTTGAGAACAATCCAAATGCAAGTAAGCTAAAAAATAATAAACCTAAATTAAAAATGTCTTATAAAAAAACATCGTGCAACAAAGTACGAAATGAAAAAACAAAAGAAACTCGAATTTTCAAAAACCAATTCATAATACAAAATGCAAAACAAGCTAAAAGATAATAAATCTAATTAAATTAAAGATGTCTCATAAAAAGACCGCACAACAACTAAAAACAGAAAAAACTCAAAATTTCGGAACAATCCAATAGTACAATTAGAAAAAAGCCACCAAAACTAAAAGAATGCCATATAAAGGAGGGAAGGGACTGCACTTTTCGAAACCCTATATAGATGCAAAATCACAAAGGCCAAAAGAAAAGAAAATCTACACTCTCCAACAAAAAATAAATATAACAAAGATTATTCATTCCTAAGATTTAAAATTAAATAAAATAAAAAAGAAAGAATACAACTAAAGTGAAACCAAAAGGCACACATGTCTCCTACTAAGGTAGAGTTAAGGTAATATAGAAAAATTGATTCCCGGACCAACCAATTTTTCTTAAATCACCTCAAAATTACCAAGAACGCTCTCCAAAATCAAAATAAATGATAAAGGAAAAAAAGCAATAATATATACAGACAGAAGAATTCCAAAATATTAAAGAAAAAGAATAGCAAAACCCGAGTGGAAAATCTAAATTTAAAATGTCACATAAAAAGACATCACACAAACAAAGGACAAAAAAAGACTCAAAATTTCATAACAACCAATAATGAAAAAATGCACACTAAAAGATAATAAATTTTAGATTATAAATGTCTCCTAAAAAGAAATCACACAACAAAAGACCAAAAAAAGAAAAGAAAACACTCATATTTAAGAACAATGCATAACACAAAGCAAACAAATGATAAATCTAAATTAAAAATGCATCAAGAGAAATCGCACAACAAAGAACAAAAAAGAGAACACAAAAACTCAAAATTTCATAAGTGACAATGATGAAAGCTAAAAGATAATAAATTTAAATTAAAAATGTCTAAAAAAAACATCACAACAAAGGACAAAAAAAGAAAAAGAAGAAACTCAAAATTTCAAAAAACAATCAATAATACAAAATGCAAGCAAACAAAAAAAAATAAGAAAATCTAAATTAAAAATATCTCATCAAAAGTCATCGCACAACAAATGACAAACAAAAAAGCTCAAAATTTATGAACAATCCATAATGCAAAAATATAAACTAAAAGATAATAGATCTAAATTATAAATGTCTCCTAAAAAGACATTGAGACCAAAAAAAGAAAAAGGAAAAAATCAAAATTTCACAACAATCCATATATAATACAAAATGCAAGCAAGAAAAATAATAAACATAAAAATAAAAAATGTCTCATGAAGAGACATCACACAACAAATGAAACTCAAAATTGAGAAGAAGAAGAAGAAACTCGAAATTTCATAACAATGCATAATGCAAGCTAAATGAAACTACAAAATTGAGAGTACGGAAGACAACGAAAACAATTCTTATTTTGTCAAACTCGATAAAAAACTAAGAAAATATTAAAAAAAAAAAATTGAAACTAAAGTTAACCAATAAATAAAAACTGCCACACATTAATAAAACTAAAAGAATGTCACAAAAGTGAGAAAAACGAATATAACCATCTAGAAGAAAGATGAGTATAGCACAGTAGGAGCTTTTTTTCTCCAACTTGCTAAACTCCTCAATCGTTTCCTTGTCAAAAAACCATCTAGAAGAAAGAGACAATTATTAGAACAATCTAATAGTTCAATTAGAAAACAGCCCAGACTAAAAGAATGTCATATAAAAGAGAGGAAGGATTGAACTTTTCAAAACCTTGTATGTCTTGGACGGGAACTATTATTGTGCCACCTAACGTAATTTCATTTTACATCCCTTTTACTTCTTTTGCTATGGTCTCTGATGGCATTTAAATCAGCCTTTATATTCCTTGATATGGATAGTGACAAACAATGATGGAAATATGAACATCTTCACAGAATCAAGTAGCATTTCACAGAAATGTTAACAAAAATTTTGAAAAATGAAAACGCTGGTTGTTTTTTCAAATATTTTTTCCTATGTAATTCTCTTTTCTAATTGGCTCGTTCTGTTTTTGTCTGTATTCTTTTATTTGTTCCGAAAAGTCGTTCTCATTTGAACATAAGCAAACTGTGAGATAATCTTGTTTATGTGTGATTAGAAGACACACGTGTCTTCTACCTTGGTAGCGTGTTAAGGTAATATAGAAAAATTGATTCCCGAACAACCAATTTTTCTTAAATCACCTCAAAATTACCAAGGGTGCTCTCCAAAATCAAAATACAGTAAAGGAAAAATCCAATAATATATGTACAGAAATCACACAAGCAGAAATCCAAAATATTACATAAAAATAATAGAAAAACCTGAGAGGGAAAGCTGTGCTGAGGTTTTTAACAAGGACAATTATTTGATTTCCTCGGCAGAAATCATCATCTTTGGAAGCTTCATTTACTTTTCATTTTCGGAGAAGAATTTCACATCCAAATTAGCATGTGGTGCTGCAGCAATGTAAACAACATACAAACATATCAGCTAAATATTGCTCAATGCATTATGCACAGATGGAGAAAAATTACTGACGGTTGTTCATACCCTCTGTTTTAGAATCATCAACGTTCTTTGATCTACGTAACTCTAGATTTTAACAAATCATCAAGAACCATTTCTGGTTCCTCCTCTGAGAGTTTCACCTCAGACTCCATTCCATTCTTCTCTCCATCATCAACTGACACACCCAAATCTTCATCTAATTTGCTTTCTGATTCATCGGTTTTCCTATACTCAGTTTCTAATTAAGTATTTTCCTTCACGAGTTCTGCACAATTGTCGTCATTCATCAAACTTCTCAACTAAACAAGTCGTTGTGCAAAACAAAAAAGAACAAAGCAACCACAAAATGCAAACCTGAACTGGTAAGAACAATAATTGGTTTCGTTTTCAGATTCCTTATTTTCCATCACGGGTTCTTCCCCAGTTGCTATCAATCATCAAAAATTTCAACTAAATAATCGACATGGGTCTTTAAACTCCACGATTCCTTCAACCTGTACCAAGAGCAAATAAAGAAATATTTAAATTAACTTTCGAAAATCCTAGAAAAATATTATTTACTTCATAACGGAGTAGAATTATACGATTCTCACCAAAATCACAATACTAACAGTACGAAAATAAAAAATCTCGAACAAACAATCCAAAATCAAAAGATGAACACTGCAGGAAAGAAGATGACTCACGAATTGAAGAGCGTTGGCATGGCGACATTAGCCGGAATCTTATTCCCCTTACAAAGGGCTTGGAGCACTCCCCTTGAGAAGTTAGGAAGATAAATTTTAGTTTGGATTGAAGAGATGAAGTGATTCGATGAAGTTGGAGAACTGGAGAGGGTTTGAATAGGGATTGTCACAGAGAAATGTGACCGTTAAGAATGTGATGTCATAGAATATAAATAAAAAAAATAATAAAATAATAATATTTAATATATTAATATATGAAATAAATAAAATAATAATGATTTATATTCAATATATTTACGGATTTCGTCTCTCCACTCCACCCTCACCATTCGCACGTCCTTCCTTCACTCCACCCTCACCATTCGCACGCCCTTCCTTCACTCCACCGCTCCCGTCCGCCTCCCACAGTACCCTCGTGCCCGTGTCCTCACCCCAACGCCGCCGGTGCCTTCTGTGCCCTATTCGGTTCAATCCGGCCGTGGCCGTAATCATCTCCAGTTAGCTGCATTCTCTTGAACATTCAATCCGCATCCGTGACCTCGTCTACCGGTAAGTTGTCTTTTCCTTTTCTATTTATCTATCTCTCTATGAACTTGTTCTCTGAAACTCATTGTTATTTCATACTAGGATGGCAGGACTCATTTGTGATTTCATACTAGAATGGTGGAACTGAACTCATTGTGATTTCATACTGTGTAGGACTCATTTGTGATTTCATACTAGATGGTAGAACTGAACTCATTGTGATTTCATTCTAGGATGGTAGGACTGATTAGAATTCTCTTTATTTATGTTTAGAGTTGTGGCTTCTCATTAAGTCTGTTGTTCATACTTTGGCTGTTTTCACTTTACAGTTTGAATCGTATACTCTGAAGTTTGTATAGTTTAATAGTTATTTTACTCTATCTTTCTATAAGTTAGTTTAATAGTTATTTTACTCTATCTTGCTATAAGTTTTTTTTAATGCTATTCTAGCTTATATTCTTGTAGTGAATGGATGATAATAGCCTTCTCGTCTTTTCTATCGCGGCCACTAATGCCGCTGCCAATGCCGCATTTCAAGCTGCATGTGTAAATCAGACTCCAGTTACAACAATACAAAATGTGCAGAATTGTCTGATCGAACAGGCTTACAACAGTCTTGTAAATGCAAGACCGTACTCAATCATGTGTACAATCGCGAGAGTAGCTGTTGAATCTGCTAGAGATTCGCTTGAGGTAGCGAAACTCTCTTTGAATTCAGCTCAAGCTCAAGCATATGCTTAAGCTGAAGCTCAAGCTCAAGCTCAAGCTCAAGCTCAAGCTCAAGCATATGCTCAAGCTGAAGCTGAAGCTCAAGCTCAAGCACAAGCTGAAGCTGAAGCTCAAGCTCAAGCATATGCTCAAGCTGAAGCTCAAGCTCAAGCATATGCTCAAGCTCGTGTTACCCGCAGCATGACCCGTGCAAGCCAACAAGTAGCCGGCAGTAGTCGACAAGGTGCTGCTGCCACTAGTCGACAAAATGCTGCTGGAGCAGGCACGAGGCGACTATGTGCTGCAGAAAGAAGACAAATTGCTGCTGCAGAACGTGAAAGAAAAAAAAAGAATTGTCGTTGTCGCGTGCCATGTGATGGACGATGCAGATGCGTTCAAGATAGAAGAAAGTGCACGATGGGTTGTTTATGCAACAGGCTCAGAGATATAAACCCATGCAAAAACCTGTAAGTAAACTACTGATCGTTGAAGTTTCTTTTTCAAATCGTATACTACTGATTTGTTGAAGTTCCAAAAAGAAAAAATTGAAAAAAGACCCTGGTAGCTGTGTGTGATTTTGTCTTTTCCCTTTTCAGATCTTCAAACCTATATGTTTACATGAAACTGGAAGTTACTTTGGATTTCAATTTTGATGGATCAATACATGATTCATTTTCATTCTCCTTATTTTTTCTAAAAGAAAATTATTTGGTGGTTAAAATGAAAGTGTTTTCCTGAGCTAAATTGTCCTGCTCTATTCATGTAAAACTGCCAACTCTTATCAACATTGGAAACTAAAGACAGGAAAATAAACAGACAAAAGTGAAATCCAGCAATAATAATCACATGTCTGAATAAAACCAACAAAGAGCTTCCAAAAAGAAAAAAAGAAAAAAAGTCCACATTAGTCATAGAAAGATAAAACCTCCACATGATTTCTAAAGCAAAACCACGAGGATTTATGTCCGAAATGGACCAATAGAGATAGGTAGAGGTTCAGTTGTCCATATCGATCATCCATCTCACAAATTACAGACAAAAAAATAAAGAAAACTTCTGGCTTATGTCCAAACGAAAGATCCCAGACAATTTCTACAATTCCATTTCTCTTTAGGACTACTGATATGGACTCCTCGACAGTCAATACTTCTTCAATATCACCCTCTTCTTCTAATGTTATTCTCCCTTTGATGGCTCTACATCCCACTAAGAAACCTTGGTCAGATTCATCCCAAGTTTTCATCATATTTTTTCAGACTTACCCTGGTTTTAGTTAGACTGGGATCCCCTTTTATAATCACCTTCCTCCCTTGATGTAGGAATGTCATAGTCAAATTCTTCCAATCTACTTCTGTTATGCCCAAGGAATACAATCACTACATTCCTAATATCACATCTACCCACCCCCCAACACCAAGGGTAGAAAGTTTGCGGTTATCCTCCACTCATTCAGTATTAATTCTACTGCTTCACACACTCCCTTCCCCTTTATGGCTATTCTGGATCCCAATATAACACCATAATGTGAAGTATCCTTTGTTGATAATTGTAGAGCACTCACCAGCTCCTTCGAAATAAAATTGTGCACAATTACTTCTCTGTCTCGTATCTTTCCTTTCACCTTCATAGTACTAGGATTAGATAGGCCCACAACTGAGTTTATGGACAATTCTACAGTAGCCCTGTCTTCCTCTGCTAACTCCACAACATTCAATTCTTTTATCTTCTGGCTCCACATCTTCTATAATCTCCAGTTCTTCATTACCAGCCTTCACCACTAACATTCTGAGTTCTCTTTGTTCTTTAGCTTTACTCTTATGGTTGAAGGAATACTTCTCATTACATTGGAAGCATAGTCCCTTCTCTCTTCTGGCCTGGAACTCAGTATCGGATAATCTCTTGGATGGTCCTTCTTTTTTATTTTCACCGGCCGTTACTCCTCTTAAAATAGTAGTCCTCATCCAAAACGTAGTATTACTCGTACAATCACTTGTGATTGCAGTTATATTAGGTTTAACACTAGATGAAGGGTATATACCTCTAGCATATCCCTTGAGATTTGCTTCATTTCGCATGATCTCTCGGTTTTCTACTCGTTGAGCCAGTTGCATCATTTGAGCTAATCCAACCGGTTCACATAATTCTAATATCTTCGCTTTTGTCTTGCTTGTTGATCCTTCTGATTCGTGCGCCGTCGTCGACTGTTCCTTCACCATACTTTCAATGTACTTTAAGATAATTTGTTGTTGCTGTTGATTCTTCTCATTTTGTGGACTTATTCGCTCCATATACTTCATGAAATTCGCTTCGATCTCTGGTAATCTCTGTAATTCTTCTTTGATGCTTGCGATTTCTTGTTCGACGACCTCGAACCTTTCTTCTACTTTCTTCGCCATCTTCCTTGGCTTGCCCAGGATGAACATGCTCTAATACCAGTATGTTGTTCACGTAAGAGAATTTATTGAGAGTATATATTGATGAAACCACAGTACATGAACAATGAATCTACAGAATCGAATTTCTCCTCAATTCGAGGATTAGGGCTATCCTATCTTTCAATGATGAAGCAGATTACAACTGAACTTCA
>JBBPDI010098557.1:0-10986 GCA_037974545.1 Cucumis variabilis | reverse complement strand
GATAAATAAAATGTTTGTATAACATACACAATTACAAACTACAAGACCACAAGATTTAGGGCATCAATCCCAACAGGTTCCATTTTCCATTTTCCCTAACTTGTATTCATTCCTTGTCTTTTTTCTTTCATTTTTATATTGTTTGTGTAATATTTTATATTGTTCATATTGTACAATGGTCAAAGCCTATATCTATATTACATGTTTATACCTTTTCAATCCATCATTTATCTACTTTCCATCAGTGTATGTGTTATTGATAGTTTAAGTTGGTGATAAGTTCTTGATAGGAAGTTTCACTTATCGGTTTTATCACGTTAGTTGAGTTATTCTCATCGTTTGGCCAGTGTAAGTCACCAGCTACCCGAGAGGGTAAGTAACAAGGACATGGCTAACGCGTGCAAGGAATAGTTTACTCTTCCTTTGCAAGATAACTTCCATCACTTGTATTTCGAAAGGAGAATAAGTGTGGTCACGAGATTCTGAAAGTTTGCTGTTCTTAATGGCAAAGTTCTATATGTCTCATAAGTGAACTCTTCTAGCTATATGTCGTCTTATCACACTTAGTCATATGGATTCCAAAAGGTGACCATGTGGCGTTTAATGACTCTAAGAGGAGCATGCCTTAATAATAAGTTGGTTGAGTAAGTTATATCGCATTTAGGCTATCATATTATTTGATCATGTTATAATGCATAGACATTCTTTCACTCTTTCTCGCATACAAGTTAGTTCACAAATTCATCTCGCATCCATTTTCACCTCTTTACAAATTCTCTAGGTGTCTTTAAGTAGTGTTATTTTCAGTATTATTCTTTATATTTGTTATTCTTTGATTCTTTTATACTGCCTAGATGATAAATAAATCCTAGAACTAATATCTTGAATTAATTCTCTGTGCTCTATCCTAGATTATCCAGATAAACCTACTGTTTTGCTTATACTTGGGCAAGTAGTAGGAAAACTTGTACTCAACGAGGACTCGGTAGTTATGTGATGAAGAGGTACATAGTGAGTACTTCACATACAGTGATCATGACCGATGAATTATCACATAAAATTAATTGTGCCTTTAGGTAACGCTGAGTCCGGATGGAAGTGAATACACATACATCACATCCAAATGCCCACACCAGCGAACTTCATAAATCCATACATGGATTAAAAAAAACCTCTTAACATTTGCTAAGTTCTCAACGTTTATTGTTAAACTCTATTTGTCAAAGAACAAAGGTGACTCATTTCTAACTCTTCTTGTATACGTTGATGACATTATCATTATCAGAGCAAATCATCTTAGTACACAAATTTTGATGGCTACTCTTAGTGACAAGTTTCCTTTGAAAGATTAGGGATCTCTCAAATTCTTTCTTAGTCTTAAGTTGGTTAGAAATACTTCTGAATTATTTTTTCCTGAAGGCATTATGCACTACATTTTGTTGAAGATGTCAATGTTCTTGGTGCAAAGCCAGTTGTTATTCCTATGGATCCTTTATTTAAGTTGGCTATCTCGAACAAAGACATTCTTCATGATACTAATGCCTATTAGAGACTTTTTGATTAGCTACTTTATCTAACAATATCCAAGAAACAACAAATTTTGTCTTGATCTTTTGCAAAGGTTTAATATCTTGCTTTGGCAACTTGTGAAGTTGTTTGGCTTCGTAATATGCTTAAAGAGCTACAAATTGATGTATCTTCTCAAGAATTATTATTTTGTGATAATCAAGCTATCATTTACATTACTAGCAACCAAATGCTTCATGAAAGGACCAAGCATATTGAGCTTGGTTGTCACTTTGTTATATAAAGAGTTATAGATGGATTATTGAAATTGATGTGCATTCGTTCTTCTAATTAGCTAGTATATGCGTTCATTAGGCCTCTACCAACAACTTCTCTTTTTCCTTTCATTAGCTAGTTGAGTGTTAGAGATATCTTTTACCGTCTTGTGGGGGAGTATTTATAGAGTTAGTTAAAAGGTTATTAGTTGTTAATGTGTTAGTTAAATTGCTATTATTTCAACACTTTATTTCTTCTTCACATATATATTGATTAGGCATCATTTCAATACAGTGAGAAAGTCATTTTTAATGGTTTCTCTTCTAATAATTACTATTAGGACCTTGTCTATAACAAAATGAGGTTAAAATTGATGGGACATGAGAAATACGTAGTGGAATTATGATTAAATTACACTCTAATTGTATCTAATTAAATAGAAACTAACATTCATAAATCTTAATTTATATAAATAGGGTTTATAAAAATTATACTTTTATAGCTCTCAAGTACTTTTGATTTCAACACTTTATTGATACTAACTCGCTACTAGAGTTTACTCATTATCCTCTAGACTTCGAATCGGGTTGTGGGGTTTGATGAGTGAAGGATTTGAAAGAAGAAAGAGGTGGAAATTTGGAGGAATATGAAAGTTTCTAAGAGATGTGCGACGTGCCTTGTTTGGTGAATAATTAAGTAAAACAACAAAAGTAATTACTCTAAAGAAATCGATGGATTTTAGCATGCACAGTGAAAATTTGATCGAACTTCTACCCTAATTGCTTTTACCTTCATAGCTCCAATTTCTTGAAATTTTTCACGTGTATGATAACCTATTTAAACACCCGTTATTATACTCTCTTTTATTAGAATTATAAGGTTAAAATGCATAAGAAGAGGATCAAAGCGTGTGACTTGCGTTGTAAATTCATAAATATTTAGAAATACAGCTTACAGAAGTATCATGTCTGTTTTATGCAATTATCATGTTTAAACGCAGGATAAGTGGAAAAGAAAAAAGGAGCAAATAACAGAGGACATCTCGCGTAAAGGCTACGCGATGGAAACTTGTTTGGCGATTAACAGCCCCAGACGAGAAACTACGACATCACGTGAGAAAAGCTCACTAGAAGACAAGAATGGTAGTTGGAGTGATGTGACTTCACAGGACCAGAGTCAGCATTGACACACTTCATCCTCATCAAGAAGAGGAAGCCTAAATGAGCCAGTTTAGAGAGCTTGTACCTGGTGTAAAAAAGAAGGTTATTCCTTTCGATCCTTTAACTTGTAACATTGACTCATTTCCTTGTCCCGCATTCATCTTTATATTCTTATTATTTCATGTTGTATATATTGTATATTGGCTTACGGTCTAAATTCTTTGTATTTCTGTAAATACGAATAACTTCTCAATCCAGCATCCTCATACCTTCCATCAGTTAGTGTGTTAGTAGTTTGGGTAGATGTTAGTTCTTGATAAGGAGAGTTACTTATAAGTTGTATCACATTAGTTAAGCCAATTGCATCATCGGACCAACTTTAGTTGCCAACTCTTCGAAAGGGTAAGTAGCTAGAACCTAATTAACGTGTGCGAAAAGGAGTTCATCACCCCACGTGAGGTCATTCTTAACATTTGTGTCTTGAAAGAAGAGCAAGTGTGGATAGTGGTGCTGAGAGGTAGCAATCCTTAATCATAGAAGCCTATATGGGTTATAAGTAAACCCTTCTAGATATAACTCACAAATTCATACTTAATCATATGGATCTCCAAAAACGACCATGTGTGGCATATAATGACTTCGAGAGAAGCATGACATAATCATAAATATGGTCTAGTGAGTTACATTGCATTAAGCTTATTACATTACTTATTCGTATGATAATACGTAGACATTCTTTGAGCAAGTTAGTTTGCATCATCATACCTTCTTCTTAACCTCGTTGTACAGACTATCATTGTGTAAGTAGCAATTCTTATGTTTGTTATTATTTAATTCTTTCAGTCTGCCTAATTGATGAGTGACTCCCTAAAACTAATGTCTTGAAACAATTTTCTGTGTTCGGCCCTAGATCACCCAGGTAAACCTAGTGTTTCGCTTGCACTAGGACAAGCAGTAGGAAACCTTGTACTCAACAAGGACTTACGTATTATACGATAAAGAGGTACTTAATGAGCATTTTATATGCTATGATCATTATTTGTGACTTATCACCTAGAATTAAGTATGCAACACAGAAAGATATGGAGCACATTGCGTGCAATGACCCTACTTAGTGACATATTGTAGTTACCCTATACATATGCAAAATTGTCAAGTCTAAACCAAAAATTAAACTAGCGTACTCGACCCGGACCACCACTAAAGTTGATCTACTATCCTCTAGACTCAAAACTAGGTTGTGGGACTTAAAGGATGAAAGAATAGATAAAGGGAAAGAGATGGAAATTGAGGAATTGAGCTTAGGGGTGAGAAGTATCTTTGATGAAGAAAATTGATTTTTAAAAAAAACAAGAGAGAGTGGATAAATCCAACCCACTTGAGAGAGTATAAAAAAATCCCAACCCAAAATCATTTTTGAAAAACTCAATTTATAAGAAAAAACCATGCAATATGCATGTTTGTTCTTCAACAAAACCCAACAACACATAACCCACTAACATTTAGTGGGATTATTTGTCTTCATAATAAGGGACCTAACTCAATTAGTGGGATTGTCCAACAAAATGTTGGATTTTCCCACTAACTTTCGTCAAAGGGCAAAATGGTCATTTGATCAAAGTCAAACTTTGACTTTTCAAACCAAAAGTCAACATTTTTACTTTTTACAATTTTGTCGTCTTGACTGATTTCGACCTCTCGAGAATGAATCCAGATTTTTGTTCTCGAAATTCAAATTATATTTGTATATATTGCCATTCAAAGTTTGACTTTTCAAAGTTAAAAGTCAACACTTTGAACTTTTATGAATTTGACCATTACCATCATTTTCGAGCTTTCGAGTATGAATCTTCATTCATATTTTTTATATTTAAATCATATTTAAACACAAATCTCTATCTCCAGACTGATAAACAACCGTTATATCACATATACTAGTTGGTTCTCTTTCATTTCTTAATTCAAACCATTCGAACTAATCCAACATTCTGCTCTATGTTAATTGCATATAAGCTAGAAGAAGACCTTAATGGGCCTATAGCTCATTGGATCCAACGATTCAAAATTAACTAGCTAAACTCCTTTAGATCTAGCTAATCAACATTCATTAACTAACAGGTAATTCCACTAAAGTCCCATAGTTGCACTCCCTTCACTATAGATATATTGGTGTCCATTAGATATAATCATGATTAGTAAGTTAATCATTCACAAGTTATTCGCAATCTCGGTCGGATAAAAAATATAGTTTTACTCTGAATATTACATCTTGTTCCTTAAGTCTCACTAATCCCCTAGTGAACAATTGATTTGTCCAACCTATAAATTGAATCTCTTTCAAGCCAATGAGAGGTTAGGACCTTTTGTTTTTGACTTGGATTAAGTCCTTAAGGGAGCAACCTATCTACTAAACCTATGATGGACAAGAGCGAATTTCTTCTTGCACTCTATATCCCTAGTTATCCACCCAGTCTTGCCCCTAAAATTGGAGGTTTATTGGGTTAGCACTGATGAGTTGCCCTCACCGATGCAGATCAAAGGATAATCTCGTGTGAACAAAGGTTCATAGTTAGCTCAAGATTAATTTTAAATTACCTAGGTCATTAATAAATTAATTAGTCAGTTTAATACAGTAAATGGTGTTATAACGTAACACTAACTATTTCATAGTCCAATCTTATATAAACTTTTTACATATCGCCTCCACTTTCATATCTCCACATGAATGATTTAGGATCACATCGTTCGTACTAACTACAAAGCGGACCACATCATAATCCTAATCCTAGATTATTTGGAATTTTATAACTAAATTAATAGATCAATTAAATAGAAGATAGATTAGAACTTTTTTTTTTAAGATGACACCTTATCTAACTAAGGAATATATTTTTTAAGGTTAATTTTCGTAAATAGAACAAACGAGCAAAATATTTATGGGTCGTGTCACAACATGAAAAAACCCGTGGAATTTACCATTTTTTTAAAAAAATTCCAAGTTTGCCCTTCCCTATCATTGTCTTTCTTCTCTTCTACGATCTTTTTTCTTTTCCTCTTATGCGATATTTTTTCTTTCCATCATTTTTTTCTCTTGTTCTGTAATTTTTTAGATATTTTCAATTGCCCTACCTTTTCTTATTCTTTCTTTTGCAATTTTTCTTTTCCTTCCCATTGTCTTTTTCTCTTCTTTTGTAATTTTCTTATATATTTTTCAAACTGTTATTTAGTTCAAGATCGTGCAATTTTTTTTTCAAACTGTTATTTTGTTTTTTAAGATCGTCTGCCAAATATAAAAGATCGTGAAAAAACCGTTGAAATATTGGATTGAAAAATGTAAATGATCGTGTATAAAAATAGCCAAATCTAAACGATCATGTTTTAAATATAAATAATCGTGTACCAAATCTAAACATATCAAAAAATCTTGAAAAACAATTGTGTGCGAAATTTAAACGATCACGTACCAAAAAAATTTGAAAAAATCGTTTAGATTTGGCTACTCTAATTTAAATGATCAAATCTAAACGATTGTGTGACAAATCTTAACAATCTAAACTGTGCAAAATCTAAACAATTGCGTACCAAAAAATCTTGAAAAAAATCGTTTAGATTTGGCTACCCAAATTTAAACGATTGTGTGTCAAATCTAAACGATTGCGTACCAAAAAAATCTTGAAAAAATTGTTTAAATTTGGAGTCAAATCTAAATGATCATATAGGAAGGAATAACACAATCTAAACGATCGTTTCCTAAACATATTATGCGTGGTGGATGCCAATTAGTCATCAGACATTTTTGGAATATTCCATTGTTGGCCTGTGGGCTTTTTTCGTTTTCAAAATTGTTCTATAGCGTGTAAATATTTTGCAGCTTTGTTATATTTTTTTTAAAAGATCTCATATTTTAATCTAATTAAAAAAATCAATAATTAAAGCAATATATGGATTAGATTTTCTTTTTTTAATAAAGACAGTATCTTTAATTAGGAAACATACATTTTAATTTATTAGAGAATTCATAAGTAAACTAGAAGATAGATTAGATTTACTTTTTTAGTATGACATAATTTAATTAGAAAATATGCATTTTAAATAATTAGAAAATCCATAATTAATATTGTACATAAATTAGACATAATCCAATTGACATTAGTTAGTTACTTTTTTAATAAGACATAATCTAATTCGAAAAGGTTAATTTTTATAAATATAACAAAAGCACAAAAAAAATTACTTGTGTAACAAAATAAAAATACTCATGATATTTTATAAATTTCAAGTTTGCTCTTGAAAAATGCGGATGATTTTCACTTCTTTTTCTTCTTCTTCTTTGCAATTTATTCATCTCTTCTTCATATTATTACTTCTTCTTGTTTATTTTCTACTTGCTTTTGTTTGTGATTTCTTCATTTTTCTCTTATAGAATTTCTTCTTTCTTCGTCATCTCTCATATTTTTCATTTCTTTTTTGACTTCTTCAAATTTTTACTTTTTAAATGTTTGTGTTTTTGTGTGATGCAACGTTTGTTCATGGATATATGTTGTATTAAGTTCTAAATGGGTAACTTTGTTGGCGATTAGAATAGGATAATCATGCGATTGTCATAAAAAAGATGCCTATAAAAGAACTTCATCTCTACCAAGAAGATGGGGCATGTATGGGCCTGTAAGGAGCCTGTATGGGTAGAGATGACCTAGATGTCTAAATAGACTGGCCAAACCTTAGAGAGAACGGTGGAATGACTAGCCTTCCCACTGTCTATAAATGTTTTCTTCTTCTTCTTTTTCTTCTCCGATTATATTGAAGTGAGAGCTTAGAGTCTAATTGGTGAAGATTTCATTTACCATTTTTCCTAACTTGTAACATTTTCCCTTCCCTTTTCTCTTCATTGTTATATTTCTTTGTAAGATATGATATCGTATTGTACAATGGCTTAAGGGCTACACTTGTTAATATATTACATGTTTATACCTTTTCAATCCATCATTTCTTAATTTTCCATTTGTCAATGTGTTTTTAATAGTTTAGAGTTGTGATCAGTTCTTGATAAGAAGATCAACATATAATTCTTATCGCATCAGTGGAGTTATGTTCATCACTTGGCCAGCGCCAATCACCAACTACCTGAGAGGGCAAGTTGCAAGGATAAGGCTAGCGTGTGCAAGGAGGAGTTTGGAGACAAAATCCACCTTGCGAGATAACTTCCATCATTTGTCTTTCGAAAGCAGAATAAGTGTGAACATTAGGCAATTAGAGATTGTTGTCCTTGAAGTTCTACAAGTATTATAAGTGAGTTCTTCTAGATATACCTTACCTAATCAAACTTAGTCCTTTACATTTCGAGAGGTGAACAAGTGTGGCGTCTAAAGACTTTGAGAGAAGCTCGCCTTAATCATAAATTGGTTAAGCCAGTTAAATTGCATCAAGGCTCTCACATTGCTTAATCATCTAATAATATGTAGACCTTCCTTCATCTCCTTCCCGCACACAAGTTAATTCACATCTCCATTTCATATCCATCTATCCTCATTTACTGATTCTCTAGGCATATGTACGTAGGAAGTTTTAACCTGTTTATACGTTATTTAATTAATTCTTTTACACTGCTTAAATGATGAGTAAATTCTAGAACTAAGCTTTGATAGCAACTCCCTATGTTCAACTCTAGATCACCTAGATAAATCTATTGCTTCGCTTATACTTGAGCAAGCAGTAGAAAAACTTGTACTACGCAAGGACTTAAGAATTACACAATAAAGAGGTACAAAGTGAGTACTTTACCTACAATGATCATGACCAATGACTTATCACACAGAACTAATTGTGTATTTGTTTGATTCCTTGAGTCCTAAGTTAACTTGTGCATCACAACAACTGTCATACAACCAAGTTTTTGGTGCCATTGGTTAACAAAAACACACCCAAACTACTTACTGAAGTGTAAGCAAAATTATAGGTTTTCTGGGTAAGCTAGGGTTGAACACAGGGCACTTCTATCAAATCTTGGTTATAAAGTCTACTCTTCATCCAGGCGTTATACAAACTCTATACATTGCAAAGTAAACGTCTAAATGTACTAAATCTACTATTTATACTAAAGATTTTGTAAAAGTGGCTTGGAATGGTGGGAATATGGAAAGTGAGCTAACTTGTGTTAAGAAAGTGTGAAGGAATGTCTTCGAGTTGTTAAGAGATTAAGCCATGCGGTAGTCTTTGATGCGATAGCACTCAATTATTCATCTTCTAATTAAGGGGGACACCTCCACACCACACTTACTCGCCTCTTTAGTATGCAAATGATAAAGATTAATTAAGCGATAGCTATCTAAGTTTTATTACTTCTAAGGGTCACATTACCTCTCTTTTAAGGGTGAAAACCTCTCGATCCCAAATTACCACACTTGTTCTCTTTTAGGGTGCATTTGGGGGAGGGAAAGAGTTATGGGGATAAGGATTATGATAATCCTAGTGTTATGATAATATGTATTTGGAGAAGGTTTACTATTGGTAGTGTTATAATAATATATGTTTGGGGGAAAGATTATGAATGGTAGTATTATGGTAGTATGTGTTTGGAGGAATGATTATAATAAGTAGTGTTATGATAATATTTATTTGGGGAAATCATTATGAAAATATTTTTTTTATTATTATTTTTTTTATTTTTATTATTATTTTAAAATTCGTATTCTAAATTCAATACACAAATTTTCATATATTTAATTTACAAAATTTCATATTTTCGTAAAAGAAATTCCATTAAGTTTTCTTAAAGACAATTTCCATTTTCAACGTTTTTTATACAAGCATTTCGTGCCAATAAATTATTAATTTTTTTAATTCGTATTCTAACTCTAATACACAAATTATATATATTTAATTTACCAAATCTTCCTAGTTTTCATAAAACAAATTTTCAGTAATTTCTTCAAAAAACGACGTCCATTTTCAACCTTTTTTAACGTTGGGTCGTTACATGTGAATAAATTATATTTTGTTTTTTAATTGATATCCTAAATGCAATACACAAATTACCTATAACTCATACAATTGATTTAAACCAATGTCTGGCAACATAATTTCATTCAAATGAAAAGATATATGAAGAACAAAATAGTTTATAAGAAGGAAGTTATAAACTCAAGTTAATTACATAGAACATAATGTAGAAAAAAAAATCATATTTTTTAAAAAATTCATATTCTAACCGAAATACACAAATCTGTATATTTAATTTACTAAATTATCATAGTTTTCATAAAATAATTTGCAGTAATTTCTTTAAATTCGACGCCCATTTTTTACCTTTTTACGATGATCATTACGTAACACCTCGAATTTTTTAGGTATTTTATTCTAATCAAATTGCCTTTTATTTAAGTTTTTTAAATTTTGTTGGGTGTTATATAATAAAATTGAGGGAAAAGAAAAGAAATAGGAACTTAATTACTAAAGTGATAATAATAATAGTTATTGTTGCTGTTATTATTATTATTATTCTTGTTGCTGTTGTTGTGTTGTTGTTGTTGTTGTTGTTGTAACAACAAAAAACGCTTTCTTTCCTCCATGCGTGAACCACCCCCCTTCATCTTTTTCTTCTTTCCTTCACGACCTAGTCGACGCTCCTTCTCTCTTCTTCTCTTTGTTTTTTTCCATTCAACCTTCTTCGCCAACTGTCGCACACGTCACGCCGTCAAAGCCACGAGTTAGCCAAGCTAAAGCATCCTCATCTCATTCTCCATAATTTTAGTAGTCGTACGTCGTCGGATTATAGTTACTCAGATCGGTGTCGTCCGCAAAGTGTCGCCACTCCAAACGTTCGTCGACTGTTGTTCATGAAGCGTCGACCCATCCCCACCACACTTTCCATCTGATTGAGACGCCCACAGATGTCACACCCCCTCCCGAGCTACCTACTACCTTAGCCCAAAAGACGATGTGAAGCCGATAGATAAAGCTTTTCTCTACTTGTAACTGTCGACCCTACTGAAAACTTAACGAGATAAACTTGTCAATCTAGTATATAAACTATTATATATGCAAC
>JBBPDI010098548.1:0-10987 GCA_037974545.1 Cucumis variabilis | reverse complement strand
CACCTTATTCTAATTTAACTCAAGGCTAGTCAGAACTTATCAGTACATCAGTCAACAATTAATAATCACAACATCCCTTTCAGTCTACAAGTGTACAACCATACAGTCTCCTTAGTTTACATGAATCCAATAGTAACAATATATCATGAATTCAGTCTTAACAAAGACAAACTCACCATTTCAAATCCTTCCCCTATTAGAAACATCAACGAGTTACAATAAATCAACATCCGTATGAGAAATATATATATACATAATCTAGTGAGTCACTACAAGCACGTAAACCCAGTCCACACCAAACCATACATAAATACCAATACCTTCAAATACTCATACCACATCCAACCATACATAGTTATATGTATTTTTCTTAATCGAACATAACATAAAATACAAGTTTACATCCATAAATATGTCATACCATCATCCTTTCTCAATTCAGATATAACATCACCATTCATCACAATCAAGCTATAAGTGAGTCCAGTAGGAAGTCCCTTACCTCACTTTATTCTAAGCACCTTAATCGCACTAGCGCCCACGAAAACGAACCTAAACATAACGATAAAATTCAGTATTTTCCTAAGTTCGCTTCTTCGTTCAAATCACAAAACCATGATAACCATGACTTACCCAATGTTAACGAATTGAGTTCCAACCCAAACCAAAAGTCGTTGTGGACCCAAAGACAGTCGAGCGCTACGCTCAACCTAAGATTGAACAACAGTCAATAAACAACCCAACCAAATTTACTTGAATTCGTTTGAATTAACAACAACCCAACTTAAATTTTCCTCAATAAACTTCAACCGAAACACAGTAAAAAGAAGGACAGTAGCTACCGAATCTAACGATAGGATCGTGAAACCCAAACGATAAGCAAGTCGACTTAGAGAAGCAACACGCAGCCGAAAATAGTGAGTCACGGCGGTACTGCAAAACTAAGTGGGTCGGACGAAGATAGAGACGAAAAACACGATGGCAATTCACAGCGAATGGAAACAGAGAGTTAAATCGAAATGGCGATTACGTACGGACGAGGCTGGACAAATGCACGATGGTCCAGGCTTCAGATTGGCGTGGATCTGACGGAGAGGAGACACAAGTGATCGGCGTACGGTGTTGGGTCTTTCGCGAATGGGGGTCGGCGACACTTGATTCGTCGTCGACGAACGAAAACGATGAGGGAGGAGGGAAATGACGGCCGGTGACTTTAGTTAGGGCAGAAGAAGAAGAAAATTTGAGAGGGGGTGGGGGAGGGCGGCTGCGCGAGGAAGAAGAAGAAGGAAAAAATTCTTTTCTTTTCTTTTTTTAATAATAATAAAATAATAACAATTAATAATAATAATAATATATTATTATTATTATTATTCCCCAATAATTTCTCCTTTCTCTTCTTTTCTTTTCCAACTATAAAAAGAAGCTATCCTCTTACAAGTTAAAGGAATAAATAACACTCAATCAACATTTAAACCTTGAAATAAAGAAATTTGATTAAAAGAATTTACCTTAGCGTTTGGGGTGTTACAAAAACTACTCATAGATCGCAAATCAAACCCTTGGTCGATAAGCTTGTCCCATTTTCTCTTGTCCTGAAATTATGGAAAGTAACTCCAATTAATTCCCTTCATTCTAATACATCAAACACAACCCCAAACCATTTAGAAAAACCTTTCTAGAACCAAAACTCATGTCCAACATGCCATGCTAAATGCTTAAACTTGACTACACCTCATTCTCGGCCAGAACTCTACTTCTTCTTTATAGCTTAATAACTTAAAATCCAGAACTCAAATGAAAATACTTTCTTCTATAAAGTTATTGCAAAAATTTCTTAACAATCTTACCTCAAAATTCCAGCAAAAGATTCAACTAAATGTGTCCTGTAACCTCCTTGGAGTAAAGACTATTCAGTTTTTTACTCGAGAGTGACCTTCCTCTCTTCTTTTAACTCAAACGCAACTTTTTCTTTCTCAAATTAAATCAAAATCCTCAGCTTAGAAAAAAATACTTAAAATGGAAACTTTTGAGAGTAATTTCACTCAAAATGCTCGAGTGGATTATGAGAAATTAAACACTGAAGTAGACCTATTTATAGAGTTTCTTGCACGAGTACAAGTTGACACCTCATCTTTGCTTAAATCCACCTTAAACCTTCTTAAGGCACCTCCTGCTTACTATACACCTCAAAATGCATGCTAACAAGGTTCTTACACCTCACTAAAATCTTAAACCACTTGCCCTTATCATGCCATATAGTTGTCCAAAACGCATAGCTAACTTCTAAGGTCACCTCACCTAGTTGCTCATCCAGACTACATAACCCAACTTAGAAAAGTTATAACTTACAATCCGTAACCCTTTTTGTAAAACTTCCTTCTACAAACTTTCTATAAAATGCACTAACTTTCTTTTCTCAAAATTTTAGACCAAAATGCCAAACTATACATTCAGTAGCCTCATAGGAGTGTAGCTTGCTCAGATTCACTAGCAAATTGACCTTCTCACCCTTTCTTATCCCAAATGCCGACTCTCTCATATCTAAAACGTCCAGCAGCCTTCCTCGATAAACTAGACTAAAATTTTAAACTTTCAAGACCAATTTGAGTACAAACACCCAAGTGAGTTGTGAGAAACTCTTTTCTCACTAAAAGAAATTTGCCCTTTAATGTTGGTTTAAATCCGACATTATTGACCTGTGTCGATTGGCAACCGACATCTATGCTAGTATTATTAAAGACCTTTAATGTCGTTTCTGCTTTTATGTCGATTTAAAAATGATATTAAAGGCCTTTAATGTCGTTTTTAAACTAATATCTTTGATGGTGTTACTGAAGATCTTTAATGTTGGTTGGCTTTTGATGTTGGTTTTAAATCGACATTAAAGAGCCCAACAATGTCAGTTTAAGCCTTGTTTCTTGTTCCATTTTTAGAAATTTATTTTTATTAAATTATTGCATTATTGTCCATTTTTTTATTATGGATTCGTATAGACAAATATTGTTTCTTACACGAATGAATAAATAAAATTAATATGACTTCATAAACTATAATATTTCTCTTTTACATATGTATATACAAAATGAAATCTTAAAGTTGTGTTTATATATACATTATACAATAATACATGAAACAAGATCCGAATACAAGACTTAAATAAGAAACTCTAAACACCTTCGCAGTCTTCAACCTTCAACGATCGTTTGGCTATCTACACAATCATTTAGCTTTCAACCAAATATGGCTTCAATCATTCAACAAGCAATATCTAAATCAACCATTTAATCTTTAAAATTTTAACAAGAAAGCTTTGAAAAAAAATGTGAAATAAAAATGTTACTAAACACTATCATATAATTCAAGTAAAAGATAAAAATGTTTCTAAACACCATCATATAATTCAAGTAAAAGATAAAATGTTTGAAACTAAATCAATTAACCAAGCATATGTAATAGAAGACTTCAAATATTGATAAAATTAAGTGTAAAATTGAAGCAAAACAAATTGAAACTACAAATGTGAAAGCTCCTAAAGGATCTCAGTTGATCTAAAAATGAAAAATATTAATAGTAATGAAGAAAGTAGTCAATTGCCTCTCTGATAACTCCTATAAACACAGAAATCTTTTGTAGAACTGACAATGGAAAAGTGTATGCAAAGTACCATGAAAGTGAAGGGGTATCTCAATCAAAGAAAACAAACAATTACATCTGTTTGAAATCATCTATTTTGTACACAAGGACATGGCCTCTAGAGGAACCTTAGCTTATTTTGATAGCAAAATAAATCTCATCATCAATCATTCAAACAAACAAATCATTACTTTTATGGATATGTAAGGATTGACTAGAGAAAATAAACTTTGAAAGCTCAATGGCAACCAAACACTAAAAAAAAAAAAAACTTCTATCCAAGTTACGTTACAAAAAAAAAACATTCATTTCTATATATATCACTCGCACGAAAGCAACAACTTGAATACGAAAATAATTAATATCAAAAGAATCTCACAATTGCAATGGGTAGTAAATCTCAGGGTTGTTGCCAAACTCAGTAAACCTTCCACCTGAAACTCAGTAAACCTCAACAATGACAAAACAAGAGACAGTAAAAAGAAAAAATTTGTTGTCTCTATGGATGAAGACGTTAAGTTGCTTCTGAAAAATCAAAACAAACATGCTAATTCTTTGTTAGAAGAATGAATTCTAATATTAGTGTCAACAAAAACAATGTGAAATAAAAACCACCCCAATCGCTTAATTTTACATATTTCATATATCATTGCGACATTCTTTCAACACCTTGTCTGCAGTAAATTGAGATTCACTTTAAGCTCTCCTTTCTCTATGTTTCGCCTTTAGAAACATTTTCCAAGAAATAGTATAAGATTCACATAAAAAAATGTAAAACATGCAAAGTAAAAAAAAAAAAAAACCAACTTGACTGCTACAACTTCTTAACACTACTCAATAAAAGAAACCCATATATTAAGTGTAGACTTTACAGAGGTTAACTTGCAACTGCACTTTCATTACCTACAATTCCTAAATCCAATTTTTGTCCGTAGCTAACAAAGGTAATTCATAAAAAATCTAGGTACTCAGATCTCATAAAATCAAACAAAATCCTCTTCTCTATACATAATATTAGACAGAATAAAAAGAACTTCATATTTAGGGTTGCATGATCTAGGTATCCATTACCCAAATGGATAGAATAATACATCTCTAACAAAAAAAAAATCATATGCAATTCTTCCATTTCAAGAACTTCAATCTATGGTTCAACACGATAGTATTAACAGCTGAAGAGAATCGAAGCAGACACAAGATGCATATTCAAAAACTACCATTAAACTAACCAAAATGAATTTAATCAGCTTAACTTTAAATGGGATGGTGTCTGAAGGTTTTGAGGTAGGCTTAGAAGTTGCAATATTTTGAATAAACTGAAGTTGCAATTGATAAATCTTTTACAAATTTCAAGCATGCAATAAATGATTTATTACAGTTCACATGGTTTGGTTTCACAAAGTTTAATGTAATAATCAAAGTTAATGTTACCTAAGACTTGTTAATCTAAAACTCCACAATGATGAGTGTTTCACAAAGGTCATATTTTGTAATGTTATATATGCAAAAAAAATATATATGTGTATATATAATGAAAATTTTATGAACCTACGCATGCACACATCTAATGATAATTATTTACGCTGTATTTTCCATTTTGGCAAATCCACCACAAGAATGTTGTAAGTTACCATGATTATTTCTATGCCTTCTTTCATTTTTCTAACACAAGATAGTATGAATAAGGCTACACATCATTAAAGCTTATTGTTATCGCAAGACAACACACTTGAAAAAATATTTAGATTGAAATAATATAGTAAATATACTTTGGCAATGACATATCTACCATCAGAATATATATTTCAAACATAAAATACTCAATTGACCTTCTATACAAATCAATCAAACTTTAATCGTATTCAAAACTGGAATGGTGACCTTTGTATCAATAAATGAAGAAAAAATATTAAGTTAACATTGAGATCAAATTAACATATGACAAAAGAATATGGAAAAAAAATAGGAGTAGATATTACTTTGTGTAGACATGACACAATGGTTCTATTCCCCTAGCTCGCATATTTTCAAAGGTTTCATGTGCACCGTGCATATCACCTCTCCTTGTGTAGTAATTCACCATCAAACCATACTCTTTCCTAGAAGTTTTAATGATAGTAGATGTCATCCCAAAACAACAAAAAAGATAAAAGCAATTAATATGAAAATGCTCAAATTGAGACTTTTCACTTTTTATGTATATAATTCAGTGGAAGGTGAATGTGAGATGTCTCAAAGCTTGCTTACAATCATGCTCATCAACAGATAATTGTTGGCGCAGGTTTGAATGAATGATTTCGAATAGACACGATGATACTTTTTTATACCAATATCTAAGTACACAGCTTGTTTGCAACTCTTACAGTAAACTCCAAAAATAATGGGCAATCTTCAACTCTCATTTATAAGATATAACTACGTATGGATAATTGAAATTTATTTCAAGGTTCCTGTAAACTCCAAATTTGTTTCCTTCAAGATTCTTGATTTTGTGAAATATATAAGTGATATAAATGTACAACAATGATGAAAAAGAAAGTCATAACTCAATCTTCTAGAGCTATTAAATGAGTAGAAAGAGAGTTGAACAATGGGTTTTTATTTTGATCAGATCAAGTGATAATATACGACAGGGAATGTAACATTTCTATTGAAAGCTGCAGTCTTCATATAATCAAAAACCAAAACACCATACCCTGAAAATAGAAAAAAGAGAGTGAATATACTATGATAACTTACAGTCGAGTTAGAGTAGAAATATTCCCCAATGCGTTTAGTATTTCTCTTGGCAATCAATTAACAAGAAGAGAGCTGCAAGATAATCAATAGAAGTTTATTAGAGGAATAAATTAGGACTACAAAAAAGACAAGATCTTACATTGTGAATAAGTAAAACAATTTGAACCAATCGTCTTCCTTGGGATAGAGAACAATTCAAGAAACCAATTTAGACCTTTAGTACAATTCTATAAGCCAATTTTAAAGTTATTAATGTATCAATACAACCGAGATTCTTACCTTGACTATATGATGATGTATAGTTATATTACATGGTCTAGTAGATACATCCCAAATCTTGATTTGCTTATCAGCACTTGCACTAGCAAATATGCAATCAAGAATTTGAAACAAAATAACTCCAAGATGGAAGTGGGTGAACAATTTCAAGTGAAATGACTAAAATGGAAAATTAAAAGAGCCTTAACAAGAAAACTAGCAGCTTACAATTCTACAGAATAACAAAGACTATATTCAAACAACTTCACAAAGAAACCACAGTGCTTCTAAGTCCACAATGAAAGATGTAGTTATCACCTGGCAGGCACTTAACATTTACTTGATAAAATCTTCAATAAGGTTAAATCAAGGTAGCTATCAATCCAAATAATAACAATAATAAATAACACATATCCAAATCCATTCTAGCATGCATATAATTTGTGGTTTATTATGTAATGACCCAACTTCTCGAACTAAACTGTGGTCATTACTTTAATAGAAAAGCACTTCTTTTAAACTTGAAAGTTTATAAAATTCATTAAAGTCAAATAACATCAAAGAAATCTTTATTCGAGCCCTATTTCAAACAACCAAAATTTTAGAAGTACAATTTGCAAAACAATAGTTCATGAACTCTGTTAATTAACAAAAATTTCTAAACAGTCTCATATCCTAAGGAGAATAACAAAACATAGGCAGAAGCATTTTGAACAACATTCCTTATGGCAGTCACGCCTCCTTCTTGCCTCTCGCCGGTCTGCCTCCTTTGTTATCTTTGCCTGGAAAAAAAATTAAACACAAAAGGGTGAATACAAACATACTCAGTAAGAGACCCACTACTGGTCCCGTTAGGGAAAAATTAAACTATTAACTTCCTAAAGGGGTACCCTGCACAGTCTCAGTCTTGTGATCCTGTAGGATACACATAATCAGTATAACGTCCCAAAGGATGCACATATCAGTCTAGTGCTCTACAGAAGCACACATCAGTCTAGTGCTCCCGAAGGATGTACAAATCAATCTAGTACTCCCGAAGGATACACAACAGGTGGTGATCCTGTAGGACACATGCAAGGTAACTATCCAATAGGAAACTAATAATTTTCCCATCGGTCCATTCTAAACATCTTAACAGTCATTCATAATACAATCAAACATTCTCATCACATAACTCTTTACATAATCTCTAACAGTCATCTTATTCTAATTTAACCCAAGGCTAGTCAGAACTTATCAGTACATCAGTCAACAAACTAAATAATCATAACTTCCCTCTTAGTCTACAGGTGCACAACCATACCGTCTCTTCAGTTTAAATGAACACAACCATAACAATATATATTATACATTCAGTATAAACAAAACCCACCATTTCAAACCTATCCTCTATAAGAAACATCAATGAGTTTTAGTCAATTAACATTCATATGTGCATATATACATATCCAATCAGTCACAACATGCTCTCATTACCAAGTCCACATCAATCCATACATAAATATATATATTTTCCTAGTCGAACACAGCATAAAATAAACATTAAGTCCACATCCAAAAGTATAAATCACAATTGTCATCCTCATTCAGTTCAGATAGAACAATACAACTCAATTCTGTATATGAGTCCAGTAAAAAGCCCCTTACCTCGAAGTTACTCAAATTCCTCGAACAACTATATCCAACGAAAATACATCTAATCATAACGATAAAAGAACTCAATTATTTCCACGATACGAACTCCCACTTAATTTTCTCAAGGTAGAATCTAGCTTACCAAGGTATTGGCGAACCGAACTCCAAAAATTCACAAACTGGTTGTGAATTCAAAGGACCCACATCACTTCCAACACTTTTAAGAATCTATCATTTGAACCAATTAACCATCAAAATTCATCGAAAGCTTAAAATACCAAACCATGAATCCTACAATTTTCATTCTTACCCAAAATTCCTTTCACCCAAAAATTTATAGCAAGGTAGAAGCGACGGTTGAAGAAACTCGCGCACAATTAAAAGAAAACCCACGCGGCTATGAGGAGACCCGTGCGCTGCCTCACTCTCAGCCTGTGAACTGACGTAGCGGCTGGCTCCACAAATGGAGACCACTGCAGACGAGGTCAGACGAAGGCGTGACGACTAAGCTTCACGAATTGTAACCGACGTCGATCTAAACGGAGACAGGATGCGACTCAAACAGTGGAAGAGAGGGGATGCGACGCCAAGTTCCAAACTTTGATCGGTGTTCATAGGCAGACGAAAAAGAAGAGAAATGAGACGTGGTGGCTATCAGCAAGGGTGAGCAAGGAAGAAGACAAAAGGAAGGTGTCGTGCGGCGCAAGGAAGAAGAATGGGGAAGAAAATTTTCCAATTTTATTTTTCTTTTTTTTTAACAAAATAATAATAATAATAATAAAAATTATAATAATAATAATTATTATTTCTTATATCTTTTATTTCCTTTTTTTTTTCCTTTCCTCCACCACTCTACTAAACAATAAAACCCCTAAAACTTAAAACCTTTAAATAGGGAGAATTTGAGAGAATTAAAATAAAATAAAATACGTTACCTTAAAATTTTTGAGGTGTTACATTCTTTCCTCCTTCAGAAACTTTCGTCCTTGAAAGTTCTAATCTTGGAACAAGTCTAGGAAACGAGCTCTCATAGCGTCTTATCGGTCCCACGTTGCTTCCTCAACTCTATGATTTCACCACAAAACCTTCACCAACGCAATCGCCCTGTTACGAAAAATTTTCACCTCTCCAGCCAGAATCTCAACTGGTTGCTCCATATAACTCAAATTCTCATCAATCTCTAGTGGTTCATAGTCCACAACATGAGATGGATCTGCCACATACTTCCTCAACATCGAAACATGAAAAACATTATGAACCGAAGAGAGGGATGGTGGCAATGCCAAACAATATGCCACGACACCAATTCTCTCTAAAATCCCAAACGGTCTAACGAAATGAGGACTCAACTTCCCCTTCTTTTTAAAACGCATAACACCCTTCATAGGTGCTACCTTCAAGAACACCTTGTCTCCCACATCAAACTCAAGGTCTTTTCGCCTCACATCTGCATAACTTTTCTGTCTACTCTGTGCTGTCTGTATACGTGCTCTAATCTTCTGAATAGCCTCATTAGTAGATTGAACTAACTCAGGATCCATCAACCTCTATTCGCCAACCTCATTCCAACAAACAGGGGTCCTATAACATTTACCATACAAAGCCTCGAACGGTGCCATACCAATAGTAGCTTAAAAGCTGTTATTATAGGCAAACTCTATCAAATGCAAGTGAGAGTCCCAACTATCTGGATACTCTAATCCACAAGCTCGTAGCATATCCTCTAAAACATGGTTCAAACGTTCAGTTTGACCATCAGTCTGTGGGTGAAAAGCGATACTGAAATCTTAACTCATACCCATGGCAATTTGAAGTCTCTTTCGAAAATTGGAAGTAAGACGTGCATCTCTGTCAGAAACAATCGATACATGTACACCGTATAGTCTCACAATCTCAGTCAAATACAACTGTGCCCACTTACTAGCAGTATAAGTGGATTTCCCTGGCACAAAGTGTGCTGACTTTGTAAGCATGTCTACAACAACTCAAATCACTGTATAACTCTTTAGGGTTCTAGGTAGCCCGGTAATAAAATTCATGGACACATTCTCCCACTTCCACTCAGGTATACTCAAAGGTTGCAACAACTCTGCTGGTTTCTGCCTAGATGCTTTAACGTGCTGACACACCAAGCACCTACTAACAAACTCTGCCACTTCTCTCTTCATATTACGCCACCAATACACTCGTTTTAGATTTTGATACATTTTTGCACTACCAAGATGCATAGAAAATGGGAACTATGGGCTTCATTTAACAAATCAGTTTTAATTGTAGTACCTGCTGGCACACACAAGCGCCCCTCAAACAACAGTCCACCATCAGAGGATATGGAGAAACCATCAGCTTGCCCTGTTTCAACAAGACAAAACTTTTCAACCAAATAAGGATCACCCTTTTGAGCATCAATAATCCTTTGTCTCAAAGTTGGTTACACTGTCAATTGTGCTAACAATGAAGTAATTGGCCCCATTGATACTGCAATCTCAGCTCTCTCAAAATCTCGGTGTAAAAGAGTCTGTCTAGTAATAAGTGTTGCTGAATGTGATACCTTTCTACTAAGAGCATCAACTACCACATTCGCTTTACCTAGATGATACAATATCTCACAGTCGTAATCCTTTACTAACTCAAGCCAACTACGCTGCCTCATATTTAACTCCTTCTGAGTGAAGAAGTATTTCAGGCTCTTATGGTCAATAAAGATCTGTATCTTTTCACC
>JBBPDI010098541.1:0-10987 GCA_037974545.1 Cucumis variabilis | reverse complement strand
TGTTCTTTGACTTGTATGGGTGAGAGTGACCTTAGTTGTTGACTCAATATGTCTAACATCTTGGGAATAATACCGAGCGAGGAGCTGGAAACATAATATCACAAGAAGGAATTTCCTCATTTCCGCCTATAAGGAAAGTAGATAGGTTATTCTCTAAAGTGCTGTTTCTGGGGCTTGAACATTGAGGCCCCACCCTCTCACTGATCGTAAAATAAATATTAAATCTTATAACTACAGGTTCATTGGGTCTCTCTTTTAGCTCATAACAACCTGAATTTTAGTTTAATAATATGGTAAAATTATAGATAATATAGATACATTTGATGTGATAGGATAAAAATAAAACTAAATAAGCATGCTTTTGATATAGATAAGTAGATGAAAGAAAAACTCACCCTTATAAATTTCCTTCTTCCCGTAATCCTTTCTAGTCCTTTTGCTCTCGAACAATCTTGGACTTCTCGACGAATAATAACACTACTATTAAGAACTTCCTTGTTATGCTTTAGAAATTCATGGAGTTGGATGTGTGGGCTTTAAAACCTTGAAGAGAGCTAAGGCCAACTATTATTTATTGAAAATGATGAGAGAGATTAAAGTCTAGGATTTAACTGTGTTGTATATCCTTAACCGTCAAGGGTTATAGTTGCATATAGAGGAACCAATTCACTATTTTTTCATTTAACTAATTAACATTTGATTAGTTATTAATTATTATATCATATTTGATTAATACACTAGTACAAAACTCAGATTTATTTTTGGTTTAAAATCGACATTAAAGAGGTATGATGTCAGTTGACAACGATTGGCAACCAAAATCTATGATAGTGTTATTAAAGCCTTTTAATGTAGGTTTAAAATCAACATTAAAGAGGTAAAATGTCAGTTCTAAACTGACATCTATGATCATGTTATTAAAGCCGTTTAATATCGATTATGCTTTGATTTTGGTTTAAATTCGACATTAAAGAGACCAACAATGTTAGTTTAAAACCAACATCATAAATTCCCAACAATATTAGTTTAAAACTGATCTTGTACATTGCCTTTTGTGTCTATTTTTACAAATTTATTTTTATTAATTGTTGCATTATTTTCCTTTTTTATGATGACAAATAGTTTAAAAACCGATGTTAATTGTCTCGGGTTATGTTAACAATGTTTTTTTAGAAACTATAATATTTCTCTTTTACTTGTATGTATCCAAAATAAAATCTTAATATTGTGTACTTTATATATATAACTTGGCTCCAAAAACAAAGAAGGTGAGAATTTTAACTATTACATTGATCATCCTTTGAAAAAAAAAACATTGAAAGAGTTGGTTGTATACTTTGGAAGGTCTAAATTAGTCCAAAATGTAACAATCTTTTGAATTAGCCCACATATACAACCAGCAACAGGTAGGAGAGAATAAATTAAATGTAAGATACTCAAATGAAGAAAATAAAGAAAGAAAGATACTCAAATCAAGTTTTGATGCAATCGAAATGTTTTTTAATCAATAAACGTAGAATATGACAAAAAGCTACTATAGTGTTTCTTAAAAACCATTCATTAATCTAACTTTAAATGCACCCATTAACATCCTCTAGATTTAACTGTTTCTTACTCATGTGAAAAGCTTAAAATTCAATTCATCAAAGGGATACATGAAAGTCCTTGTACACCTACACAATGACCAAACAAGACAAGGTAAATTCATTTATAAGACAATAATATTAGACACTATATTTTTTTCGGTTACAAGCTAGGTAGCAAACACCATGAAAAAAGCACAATCAAGAGTGGGTTCCTTTTCAAGCAGCCACATAAACCATTCTTTCTAATCTTTTCGTTGCCATCAGTATCGAATATTTCAAGAGCTTATGAGCCTGCAATCACTAGTATAGACAGAAAAACATAATAAACTAATGAACTAGAAGATTGCACATTGACTGTGATATGTGGTAATTAGTACGTAGTCGTATGTAGATTTAGAAAAAAGGCCTATATTTAAATTACTACATTGAAATTTTTTCTAAGATTCGTATACTCCCACATATAAGCTAAAAAAATAAAAGAAAAAAAGAAAAATTAGATAATAACTCTATCAGATTTGCTATAAACCAGAAACCAGAAAGGCAATTGTCACACCTCGTCCGATTATTGCACCTCACAAACAATGGAGGACGTTCCGCCTAGATACTCAATGCATCCTCCCTCTAGGACGACGCGTCAAATGTCTAGTAAGCTAAACAACTTCGTAACTTAAGATTTGAATGTGGAAGATAATTTTGTAGGAAAGGTGAACATTTCATTAATAAACGGTTATACTAGTACATTGATCGTGGGTACTTAAGTCCTCCGAAAGAAACATAATACAAACTGACTCGACTTTGCTTACCTAACTCCTATATGTTATGCAGAAAGACAATGACCACTACCAAAATGATGTGGGTATAAAGCACAAAAGGCAATCATGACTGCAAGTTCATGTTGGATATCCTTCGCTACAGGGGGAGGGATAAAACAAAAGTTTAAAAGGTTAGATGAAAACGCCTTATGAGTGGATTTTTTTAGCAATTGCTATTAAACAAGCCAAATTATTGTGCGACCTTATAATCAATTATAAGAAAATCGGTATTTCAAAGAGTAACTCATCATTTCATAGTGTATTATAATGTATGTCGTACGCATACAGATATTTGCCTTGTAGAATTGTTCTACAAATTTTGTTTACACTATTGTACCCTTTTCCTTAGCTCAAGAGTTTACAACACTCTTTTGCCAAGTTATGGTCATGCAGAGTAAACTCTACGCATATAGTAATTTCCGTTAATTTCTCCACACATTATGTGTCTTCCAATGCCAGATTACATAGCAGGTAGAGGTCATCTTATACTAGATCACACCACAAGCATAGGGCATCTCATACCAAATTGCATAGCAAGTAGAGACATCGTATTCGAGATCACATAGCATAGATAAATCATTCTATTATAGATAATACAACGAGAATAGAGCATCTTACCCAGATCACACATCAAGAGTAAGACATCTTATCCTAGATCACAAAACAAGGATAAGATATCATATCATCGAGGGTACAAGGTTAACTTACTTCAAAACATAAAGAAAATCTCATATTTCAAACATACACTAATACAATATCTAGGACATTAAATCTCATCATTTAAGCATATAGTTATTTGGAGAGTATATTGTCACACATTTCTTCACCAGTAACTCTTTTATGACGGTGGGTAGAAAACATGCGGAAAATCATATAGTTTATAGATTCAAAGAAGACAATAAAGCATTAAACGAGATTTTTGAAATTTCTTTTCTTATATGAAAACTTAAGAAAAACCACTCACTTTTACGGTCGACTCATTTAGCTCTTCGACCAAGGTCCTCTTGCTTACTTCAAAATCCTGATTGGAATAAGCTTATCTCCTCCATCATGAATCCTTAACACCCTTTAATTTTTTCTCTTACCAAAATCAGGGTAAGAAGTAATCTCAAATGACTCATACTCTCTATTTATAGATCTTTTCAAGCGAGCCTTTCTATACCAAAATGATTTTCTTAATCGACGACGGAAAGTGGTCCAATTCAGAAATACCACTTGCTTCTATCAACCATTATCTTGAATTCAAACTGGACAGTTGGGTCTCATCAATCATCGACCTCTTGACATTTACGTCACATCACCGTCCCTAGGTGAAGTTGGTCAACTTGCCCATCAGATCACAGAGCCCCTTCTTCGTGCAAGAGTTTTTATCGCAATTTAGTCGTAACTTGCATTTTCACTAACAGGAATCTCTTCGTGCATCATTTTTATCACAAGGTCTTCTTTGCGATCAGGGCCTTACAACAATAGTTTATTCTTTAATAGTGAAAAAATTAAAATTAAAGAACATATAACTATGGCAAGATCCCATCTTTTAGTTACTTGTTATCAGACATACAAAACTAGAAGCACTAGAAAGCAAGATACTAACATACCCATTAGGGTTTAAATGTTAGATTTCTAAATCCAGCGCAACTTGAAGTATGTGTAGATTTCTTGCCATGCTTGTAAGTAACCACATTGCCACCTGTAACCAACAACATGTAATATGAAATTGATTCTCATGGAAATTAAGTGTACCTTGAACAAAATTCACTTGATATTGGACATTTCAGACCAGAAAAAGCTTGACTGAAATGTACTTAATAAAAGCAAAAATTTAAGCATGGGTTTTTGGAAAGATAGATGATGTTGATATGATAGGTTAGAGTTACTTTTGGTTGATGGAGAAAGAAAAATTGAGTCTTGCACCCATTATCTAATCCAAAAAATCATTCTCTTAAACACTTTTGAGTTAAGTCACTGAAAAATGTCAAGATTCCTAAGGTTAAGTGATTTTCATAAACTAAAGGCTTTAAACCAGAGTCCAGAAGCCTAAATGGTTTTTGGAATAATGGTTGTGCAACCTAAAAGATGAGAAGCTAAATAAATTGGTTTGTTGCCACATCCATAAGCTCCTGTTGTATTGTGGGTAACTATCTTTCTATCAATATAAACAAAGAATACAAGTACCAAAACCAAGACAGAGTTAAATTGGTAGAGACATAGCCTACCTTACAGCTTTAGGTGACCCACTGATCTAGTTTCTCAAACTACAACAAAAAAGATTTGATGAAAATAATAAGTGAGTAGACGTAAGATGCACTCGAAATTATGGACGTTGGCGCCGAATATAACTACGAGAGTGAGGATCTAAGAGGTGGAGATAGGAGAGTTGGAACTTCGCAACAGTAGAGATTGAAGAGATGGAAGGAGAGGACACAATAGATGGAGGAAGAGTAGATACAAGATGTTGAGAGGGATGGAGAGATGGGAACGAAGGCGACTGCCAATGGGTTAAAGAAAAAAGCAACAAAACCTTAATTTAAAAGGCAAATATTTATTTTACAAAAAAAAATAAATAATAACTTTAAGATCGATTTTAAACCAACATTAATCCTTTCGCTTTGATGATATTTTAAAACCGATATTAAATATTACATTTTAAAAACTGACGTTAAACATTCATTTTCATTTTGTCCAACCGACATTAATGACCATATTTCTTTTAGTTATATATATATGAATATCATATATTTATATGCATATGACATATCTCTCGATATAAATTTCATCCATATTAATTTTACACTATCATTTCATATTTGAATCTCATTCCAATATATCACTCATATAATATAATTTTGACTATAAATCATGTTTACAATTAGCTATATCTTATAATGTATCAACATACACTAAAAACTAATATAAAATTTTCTATAAACATTTTGACAATTCAAATTATTTCTCATTACTATCCTTAGTGAGCTAACAAGGAGACGTTATGGACCTACAGATTAGAAGCTTCAATGATGTGAGATTCATCAATTAATCTCTTTAATTAAATTAATCAATATTCATTAACTATTAGCTAGCCCACTAAAGACGAATAGTTGCACTTTTCCCATTGCATATATATTTATGTGTCTATAGATATAATCAATCCATAGTGAGTTGATCCTTCATGAATTGCTCAAAACTATAACACCTTTCAAGCCAACGAGAGGTTAAGGTCTCATTGTTCAAAGACCCAAAAATCAGCTAAAAAGGGAGAAATTTAACTGGAGTGAATTCTCTCTTATGCAATTATGTTCTCTCCTCTCTACTGTTCTAAAATTGTAGGCCTTTTTAGTCAACTATCATGGTCACTTTCACATGTATATATCAAAGGATTGCCTTTATAGATAAGAGTTTACCACTCACTCAAGATTAAGGTCAAGACACCTACGATCATCTTTGTGAAATGTTAGCTTCTTAATGTAATAGTGCTATATAGAGAAACCAATTATTTCATGATATGGTCTTGTATAAATTCTATATACAGAAGACTCTCATTCACATGTTTCCATATGAACAATATGGATCAATTACAAAGTGTTCAGTATTCCCAATGTTACTAGGATAAGTTACCCAATCTTATCTATTTACTGCAAATCTTCCAGGTTATAACCTGAACATGAACTACTTTAATATTGTTCAAGTGAAATCATATAATCTTGGATTTTCTTAGTTTATTGGATTGAATTTATGCAGGTTAAATTTAAAATAAAATATATCACGTCTCGCCTCAAATGCCACACCACACGATTAAATGGATGGCGTGCCGCCTAGATATTCAACGCATACCTCACACGAGATAGGAAGTCTAACACCTAGTAAGCAGAATGACTCTTCTTTTTGTTTCTTCATGGAGCTTTTCCACTTGAGCCTTAGAGACCTTCGCATCTTTCTGCAGTAGAAACAACTCAAGAAATTATATAGTGGAAATAACTTAAAACTCCTCTTTATTAGCTTAAAGCTTACAAAAGTACAAATTACAAAATACAACTTTTCTATGAAAAAATAAACCAACAGTGATATTCTTACATCCTTCTTCTTCCTACCAAGACGCAACACACATTTTTTCCCCCATTCATCGCCTAATGCTACTCTCTGTACATTGATACTCAGTATTCCCACTTTAATTGTTGCCTTTTCCCTTCTCTATCGCTTCAATTGCTTCCTTGAGGAGGGTGCTTAGAGGTGTGAAGCTTCTCTTTCTCTTTCTTATCTTGCTCACCCAACAACCTCCATTTTGAAGGCAATCTTAGGGCTTCCTTTCCCTGCCTAAAACCTTACGAATTGGATCCTTGAACTCACGATGAGATGCCTGGCTAGCACGCCATGTAAGACTAGAGAGTAACTCTGCTATCTCTCCTTAATTAGGCCAACCTTCATATGGCCTCAACACCTAACAACCTAAAGAGGGGAAACACTTAAAACATAATTCAAACAGACTTAGTGAGCGACAGATTTTAAGAAAACCTTTTTGGAAAAACACATAGAATCCACAATGATAATAATATCAACCACAACAGATAAAGTATATTGCATGAAACAATTAATGCACATCACGTAATCTATAATAGTTCAACGTTCACACAGCGAGCGCTACAACACGATACCTTAGAACCATATAGCAGCAACCTTAATTCTGAGACTTGGAATTCTCCTCTCGCCTAAACATAGGATTCACTCTTACCAGTATCATATGAGTTACCTAGGTTTTCCACTAGAGTCCTACCATATTAATTTATTCACAGACCTGAGAGTCACACTCATCCAGTGTCCCATCATTGTCTTACTAAGACTTTACATAACAAGCAATAAAACACCATACATTGGATTCATTTCACTACAAGCTTGGCTATGAGACCTGGGATTCATCCCCCGCTTAGACTTGAGATTTGCTCTCACTAGTATCATGTGAGTTACTTGGGATTTCCACCAGAATTCTGCCATATTCATTCATTCAGAAACCTAGGAGTCATACTCAACCAGCATCCCATCACTGTCTTACTCACACAACCACGTGAATACAACAAGGGAGCACCAACTCACCCCTTACACTTAACATAAAATACCACAGATTAGTGAAGCATCATATAAACACAATCACAACGGAAAGAATACTCATCAAATAACGTTATAGAACATCACTTTTCTAAGACAAGGATCATTACAACAGCTTAAGAATCATACTAAAAATTAATTAACCATTCATACCTGTTTATAAATCATGCTTTATCACCTTTTGAAGAATACACATGTTTATGGAAAATATTTAATATTTTGCTTATTTTTAGAAAATTTATGAAATGAATCTTATCTTTCATAAAACATACTTGATCATTCATAGACGAGTAATAACTCATATTTATTACTTTCAAACAACGATATAAAACAATACAGTATAAGCACTATAGAATTCACAACAAAACATATAGTTTATCTTGTTACTCAAAGAAGATACTTAGTATTTACTTATTCCTTCTCGGCTTTCGGCTTTCTCCCTTCGTTCAAAGATTGAAGGAACTTTTTGTTCAGCATTCAAAACCTTCTCCTTTCACTTTCATCAGAAAACTTAGAGTTTCTTTTTTTAAAAAAAAACTTTCTTTTTCTTTTGGCTTTCAACCCTATTTATAAACGTCTTTCACTTCCAAGGGTCACTTTCCTGGTTAACTTGTGTTGTCTTATTAACACACCATGTAATGCCACCAATCTAAACTTGACACGTAATCTGACAATTAGTGGCGATTTTACTTTCCCTTGAGATGCACACCTTATCTCTTGGAAACCTTATCTCTTTGGAAAGCCAAATTCTTAGTTGTCACGTTGTTTGACAAGACATTCACTACCTCACCTCAACCTCTTGGGTGTACAACTTCTTCTCATAGTATCCTGACAAATGCCTCGCTCTTGATGCCTAACACAATGCCTTTCTCACCAGTCACCCTTATCATCTTGCCTAACTTCATGCGATGGAATCTTGGCTTACGAGTTTCTCTTTACGTCATCCATTATCTTTTGTAACATTTTTCTCATGTGAGAACCACTTCTAATTTAAGTATAAGAAGTAAAATATGGCTAATTGTTTTGAAATTTATGTTTTGGATAAGAGGATACGTTTTGAAATAAGAGTTTGTGATAAGAAATTGGCATTTGAATCAATCTGCAAAAAGGAAATGATAGAAAGAGCTTACGAAATCTGCTGACTCGACCAATTTAGGAAACTCTGTCCTGCCTCTGACCATACTTTTTTCTTGGAAGATTTGAAAATCGAACTTGATCATGTAAAAATGAACTCCGGGGAAAGCATGCATTATGTGATAAAATCATATATGGTTAAGTATAAGTTTTGTGATTAAGAAGTTAGTTTGTGAGGAAGTTTTGAGAAAAGACGGATTTGTGGTAGGACCTATAAGTCTAAACGCTCACAAGAGAAAGAGTCTTCGCGAGAAATGATTGGATAATCTGTAAAAAGGAGTTATTGCATTAAGACTTTCGAAAGTTATGTTAAGCTGTTAAAGCTATTCCTGAAATGGAATTAGGCGAGAAGAAAGGTTTGACAAGAAAATGTCAAATCTAATTTGACAGGGGTTAACATGTAAGATTAAGGATTTAAGCATTGCTAAAATAAATATTAATGTGAGATTCGCTTCTAATTTGAGTATAAGAAGTATAATCTGGCTAAGTATTTTGAAATTTGCATTTTGGATAATAGGAGACAGTTTGAAATAAGTCTTTGCGATAAGAAGTTGGCGTTTGAACCAATCTGTGAAAAAGATTAAATGATAAAATCTTATATGGTTAAGTATAAGTTTTGTAATTAAGAAGTTAGTTTGCGAGAAAGTTTTGAGAAAAGAAGGATTTACAGTAGGACCTATAAGTTTAAACACTCACAAGAGAAAGAGGCTTTGCGAGAAAAGGTAAGGTAGTCTGCAAAAGGAGGTATTGTGTTAAGACTTTTGAAAGTTATGTTAAGCGGTTAAAGCTATTCGTGGAATGGAATTAGGCGAGATAATTTCAAATATGATTTGATAGGGGTTAATGTGTAAGATTAAAGATTTAAGTATGACTAAGATAAATATTAATTTTACAAGTGTGAGGTTTTAAGTAAGAGCTTGCAATCGGACAAAAAACTAAAAATGACTAATCTAGGTTAAAGAGTAGTATAAATAAAGGATTTGGGTCACTAGGTAAGAGAGATTTCAGAGAAATTTTGAAGTGTTGAAGTTTTTTCATTTTGTTTCTGTGAGAAGGCTACGTGAGAAAGAAGAAGAAGAGATTTCCTGTTCTAAGGCTAAGTATTTGTGAGTGATCTTTTCTTAAAAGTATTTGTGAGTGATTTCTTTCAAAGTGTTCTTTTAAAGTATTTATATGATTTCAAACATGTTTGATAATGTTTAAAGCTTGATTTGATGCCTATGATATTGATTAAGAAATGGTGTTCAAACCATTAGTTGCTTCCTTTGAATGAGCTAACTGTTATATTTACATAAGGTTAAAAGTAGCCATGTAGAAAAGGCTTGCATGGTGGAGTGAAGCTGACCAATGTAGAAAAGAACTGCATTGTGTTATATGACCTGAGTAACAAGGACGAATCTGCATGTTCTCAGATGCTGTTGACACAATAATTTAAACACGAGGGAATGAGACCAAATGTAGAGAATGATTTGGGATCCTTGGAGAAAGGAATGATTGTGATTAATGGGTGTTTATGCGAAATGTATATTAATTTGATTTGTGAGTTAATTTGATTCTATTGTAAAAATGATTATATGCGTTTCGATATGTTTTGCAAAATGATGTGTTTATTGATAAACTGATTTGTATTGAAATTTATGATTTGGCGAAAAGGATTTATGGAAAGGTATTGTGAAAAGGATTTCATAAAACCTCACTGAATATTTTAGACTTACGTTTTAAAATTTTATCTTCTAGGATTTGGCAGTAAGGCCGAGTAAGAAGAGAAAAAGAAAAAGGGCCTACTAGGGGAGGAGCTGCCAGGAGTTTTAAGTTTTAGTTTAAGTTGTCTTGTATACTAGGTATGAAACTTTTGTTGTCTAAAAGTTTAAGTTTTAGTTATATTGACTGCGTTGAGCTTTATTGCCTAAAACATGTTATTTAAAGTATTTGGCGTTTAAACAAGGTAAAGGATTTAAGATGTATGTCTTTGACATTTAGACATTAATTTTTGTCAAGGTGTTGTAATTGTATGTTCATGATTAAACGCTTGTTGTTGAATAAAAGTTTAAGTTGATTTCCGTTACGTTATGTTTGTCTTTGTCGCTTGGTAGTTTAAAGGAGTTAAGTTTGAGTTGGACGATAAGACCAGTTTCAAGGTAATAAGCTTAATCGCGTCTTATCTGCACTACTTCCTGCGTTTTGGTTGTTTTGCGGATTCAAGGTGTGACATCTCAGGACTTCTCAACACTTCTGAAATCAGTAAGGGTCCCTTTGAATTGTTTAAATAATCTAGGAGAATGTGTTATGATACATGTAATGTTCAAATATATTATAATATAAAGTTAATTTAAACTAAATTCATATTTATACTTTGTAATA
>JBBPDI010098536.1:0-10987 GCA_037974545.1 Cucumis variabilis | reverse complement strand
TCAATAGTATCTCCCGAATAAGGCGCCCAACCTTATCCATATACTATAGACCATTTAGGCTATGACTCAAACTTGATGCACTTTTATGTATGTACATAAAGTTCAAGTCTACATAATAGCCTCAAAATATTAGTTTTTATTGGCTTTCAGATTATATTATCAATAAGACGATTTTATTTAACAGAATTTTGAATACAAGCTACGAGTTTTAGGACATAAATTCTAAAATTTTCATCATTATTTTAAACTGTTACTAAAAATCATTCTCAAACAAAGCAACTTTAATTTTTGTGTTCTTCTACATATAGAGTATTTGGAGTTGATAGTGCAACAAAGCAAGTTTACGAGGAAGAGGCCAAAGAAGTTGTTCTCTCCATGGTGAATGGGTTAATTGTAAATATTATTATTTTTATCTATCCTTTTGTTTCTAAATGTATGTATACCATATTATAATAACATTATGAAATATTTAACAATGTCTTTAAATTTTTTAGTAACAATTTTTGCATATGGGCAAACAAGCAGTGCAAAAACTTTCACAATATGAATGGTGTCACTTAATAGTCTGTGGCAGACATTAATAGTTACATAGAGTCGGTGATTTTCAGATTTATACATAGACATGATATTTCAATAGAAATTTAATACGTCATTGTCTAATACGACTTAATTTGTGAATGACAGCATCAAAACAGAGAATTTATGCTAAAGTTTTCGGCAATTCCAAGTTCTACCTAGTACCAATTTCTAAGCTATTTCTATTAATATTCTTTATTTTAGATCATAGATGTCATGGCGCGATGGACCTCATCTCATTCCGTACCAGAACAAAGAACTAAAGAGTATATGTTTTGGTGCAATAAAATTATCCTTATTAATGATGCCACCATGTTCTTGGACTAAAAGAAACATAATAAATCATTTATTTATGTAAGATATTTATTAAGATAAATCTTTAGCAAGAAGAACGAAAGTATAGAAGTCTTAGTACTAGAAATTTTATTGTTTATGTAAAATTTAAAGTCTACATTCTCTTGATACTGATCAGTGGGCTCTGGTGGCAGGGCCCTTCGAATTCTGAAGAGTTTTAAAGCATGGAAAGAATGCCACGACCCAACCTGAAAGTGAGTGAGGTTCTAACATTTTCTATAGATTGAAGTGTGTTTTTTTTGTATATTTTGTTGCTTTTCAGCTGATAAAATGTACATCTTCTTCCTTTATCCTTTTTTGTTGTTGTTGGTTCAAAATGTAAATGGAGTGGGAGAGAGAGTGTTTGATGTATCTGGAGTTGTGGGCAAATGAAAAAAAAAGGCAGTGTGAAGAATCACTGACTTTGGCTTTTGTATATGAAAAGTACGATTTTAGTTGGTTTGGTTTTGTTCCATCTTGAGTGAAACATTCAATCCAGAGAAATTCAAGAAACTTCATATTCAAGTGAATGAATGAATGAATAAATAAATGTTTATTAATGTTAGCAAAGATTGATAAAAACAGAGTCAAATATCTATATCAAGTTTACTATCTTTTATGAATATTCACAAAATAAATAAAAAAAATTATCTATGGATTCTAATATGATCATAAATACTAATAATAAGATTTCATTTAACTTGAAACGAAAATGTTAATTATTTAAATTAAATATTTTTTATGATAATGAAAAAGTATTCTTGCATATCAATATCTTTGGTCTTAGTAGAATCTTTAGTGAATAATCTTTGATGTTTTTTTTTTCTAACTTCAAAGAAAATTTTCCTTTCAAGTTGTTCTAAGTTTCAACTTCAAAGTTTTTGAAATTCAAAGGTTCATGATATATTCTTTGTATTTGTCATGAGACCTTTGGTTTTTAGTTCAAATCTGCTTCACAGAATTTCAGGTTTGGACTTTCTTCTCCATATGTACATGTTTTATATACTTCAAAGAATTCCAGGTTCTCTCTCTCTCTGTCTCTCACTCTTAGTGTTTGGGTGTGAGTTTACTTTTTTGGGGTGTTCTGGTGGTTCTTAAACCTAAATACATGTTGAAGAGCTATGACTATCCTGTAATCATGGTAATATTTTTCTTAATTTTACCTTAAGCATGCTTAAATGATCATTTCTTCCTAAGCATGTTTTGATAAGGAACATATTTATGCATGTTAGAAGAAGAAACATATTTGGTATACTTTCTGGTGGTATTCGAGGAGTGAAGAAAATCTAATTGCTTTTTACCATGTTGTAACTATTAAACGATGATTTAATATTGATGTTAATTTGGTTGACATATTTGGTTCTATTTTGTCCTGGTAATGTTCTATGGGTGTTCTTTTAAAGGGACATATTTTATTTTGTCCTTGTGACCATCGTTAGTTTAGTTGATATGTTTGCTTGCTACCATTCATTGTTGTAGTTTTTCACCAGTCTTTACTTAGGGATTGTTTGGTAGGAAGTTTTGTGGGATGACTAGGTGATTGTTAAGACAGTTCTTATGCAATTTTTGTATGCATAAGCAATCTTCTTCTCTCCTTCCCCCATGATTCTTTTCGATTCTAAAAACCTGGGGGTAGCTTTTATGTTTTCTTTCCTCTTCCCATATATACTCTTCTGTGTTTTCTTTCTTCTTCCCATGTATATTCTTGTGTCTTCTCGTGACTATATTTCTACATTTAGTCTATAGATCATTTTTATGGGGGTGGGGTCTAATTAGAATTATAATTAAAAGTTCTTTTACTTATATGATGTAACTGTAATCAGTGGCAATTTATAGATTTAGGACTCTACATGCTAGATTACTAATAGCAACAATGTTCTTTCTATTGTCTAAGGACATACTTTCTGTTTTTGCTAACTCAGCTTTAACAATAATGTCACAATTTACTAACTTGCTCTTTTGTCCACTAACGCTTGGGTTAACCCATATATTTTGTGTATGCCATTTTCACTGTTTTTTATTAAGGGATGGAATTCATATTTGTTTGTTTTTCATGTACTTGTAAATTGTTTCAAACTTGATTGGAAATGTTATAATTAAAGCTATGGTTGTTGTTCTCTTCTGTTGTGTGCCATTTTCACTATGCATCATTCATTGTGCCTTAATTAACTTTAAATAGAACATTCTTTTAGGTAATGTTATTTAGTCATACTTTAAAATGAGATTTTGTTTTCTTACTAGGTTTGGAAGAATCCATTAGTGCAGTGAAGCCTACATGGAGCAATGGATTGATATAGGACTTTTTGTGTGGTTGGTAGAAAAATCTTGGTTACAATGTACTGATTTTAGGCTTGTTGGTAACTAAAGATGCTAATGTTTATTCTTTTTGTATTTAAACTACCTTTTAACAAAAAGTGGTTATTAGTCAATGGGTGTACGAATATTACAAAGTGTCTTATTGCGTATATTAAAGTCTCGACTCTTTGTTTCCATATGGGTGTGATGTATTAGAACATTATTGTCACTAAAATGGTTAATGTAATGGCAGAGTGGCAAGAAAAACAGGAAAAAATGTAGTAATTGAGGAATATACGATAGGGAAAAAATGTCATAATATATGAATACATGACATTTTGTAACTGTTGTCATTAGTAAACCAATGACAATTTAATTTTATAAAAAACTGTCACGATTGGCATATTCTGAACAAATAAAAAATGTCATGATAAGCGAATTCGCAAGATTTTTGTAACTATCGTTAATATGCAAATGATGTCAATTATTTGTTGTCATAAAATAAAATATGACAGTTATTTGTTGTCATAAAATAGTAATTAATGACATTTATTTTCTGTCATAAAAAAACTTATTGTGACAGTTTTTTAAAACTATCATAGAATGACCTTCCACAACAGGCGATACTATGACTGTAAATAAGTATCATGGATTTTGTTCGCGACAGAAAATAACTGTCGTCGTAGACCATTTTTGTTGTAGTGAATTAATATGAAACCATAAACCGTAAATTAATTTAAAATTAGAGTTTTTAAGAAAACTTACATCTGAAGCTCCAATTGTTGCTTGAACCACTACTAACCGGATTGTGGGACACGATGGGTAAAGAAAATGGAAGAGAGGTTTGAGAGAAAGTGTGATGGAATTAAAAAGGGTAATAAAGGGTTGGAAAATTTTTTGGTGATGTTTATTAAGTAAATAAAAGAAAAAAGGTCAAAAGTTTTTTAAAAGTTTAAAAATCACCTCCTTTTATAAACAAATTACATGCAAATATGCATCTAATTGAATCACTAGAGCTCAAAACCACACAATCCACTAACCATTAGTGGAATTATTCCCATTACAGTTTTCCTTAGTAGGCTTGCTATCATCATCATGAGCCTCCACTTAGCCCACTAAAAGTTAGTGTGATTATCCAACAAAATATTTTGAATTTTTCTACTAACTTTAGTCAAAAGGCAAAATGGTCATTTGACCATTTTAGTCAAACTCAAACTTTGACTTTTCAAGTCAAAAGTCAACATTGTAACTTTTTACCATTTTAACCTCCTTAATTAATTCTAATCTCCCAAGCATGAATTCACATTCAGTTTTTTGAAATTCTAATCACATTTAAATATATCACGCGGTTAAATTTTAATTATTTAAAATTAAAAGTGAACATTTTGACTTTTTTCAACTTCGACTATTTCCATCGTTTTTGAGCTTCCAAGTATGAATTTGTATTCATATTTTTTGTATTTAGACCATATTTAAACATAAAGTTCTATCTCTAAACCAATAACTATATCACAAATACTTGTCAGTTTCTCTCTCCTCACCTAACTCAAATAATAATCTATCATACTATTCCAAGTTTATTCCATATGAGCTAGCATGGGAACTTAATGTACATATAGATCATGGGCTTCAATGATCCGAGACTGACTGGATAAACTCTTTTAGATCGAGCTAATCAATATTCGTTAACTAACTAATCATTCCACTAAAGTTTTGTAGTTGCACTCCCCTCACTATAGATATATTTGTGTCCATTTGATATAATCCTGATTTGTAAGTTAATCCTTTAAAGATTCTTCGTAACCTCAACTGGTTCAAAATACTGATTTACCCTCGAGACTACAACTTGCTCCTTAAGTCCCACTGATCCACTATTGAACAATTGGTTTAATGTCCAACCTATAAATTGAATCCCTCTTGGGCTAATGAGAGGGTAGAACCCCTTGTTCAAGATTTTAACTAAGCCCTTAAGGGAACAATCTATCTACTAACCCTAATGTCTCCAGATATTCATCCAATATTACCTTTGAAATGGGAGGCTTATTGAGCCAGTAATGAATTGCCCTCATCTATGAAGATCTAAAGATAATTTCGTGTGAAGAGGAGTCCATAGTTAGCTCAGAATTAAGATTAGTCATCAATAATTGAAATAGTTAATTTTAAACAGTAAACGACGTTATAACATAAAATTTGACTATTTCATAGTTCAGTCTTATGTAAACACTTTACGTAGGGTGCCCCCCACTTTCATGTGTCTACATGAACGATTCAAGATCACATCATTTCTACTAAACAACACTACTACAAAATGTCAAAATCTTCTTTGCTTGATACTAGCAACTTTTACATACTAGATATTTTTATTAAAAAAATGTCAAGTATTGATCATTTTAAAGAAAAAACGTCAAATATACTTTTACAAAAGTAAAGTTTATTGGAAAAAATAAGTTGATCGTTGTTGTGCCATGTTGAACCACTGCCTTGAAAGCAAAATTCGGTGTGACCTCGATCTTAAATCGCATATGTCAATTACTGCCCAAGGTTAACATAACTTTCTACTCAAGCGTGCACTCGCAGGAGTAGGAATGGAATCAAAGGAAAAATTGCTCAGAGGAATTAGGTTTTTTGCAAGAAGGAGAACTCAACCACACAAAAATCTTTTCTTTAAAATATATATAAGAGTAATGGTTTTAGAATTATAAAATATATTAAATAATTATTATCATCAATTTCCAACTCAAACATTAATTATAAATAAGTACTATGATAGTCATTCCCAACAATCCCCCATGAATGACTACCATTGCATTCTAGTTAAAAAGTATTAAAGGATTTTCTCTGAGCAAAGAAAGAAGTAGTATAAACTTAAACATCAATATCTTTCGATTTGAATTCATGTGTAGTGAGGTGGGACAACAATCCAACTATCGAAAGTAGGTTACCTTTTGAACTTTGGATAACAACGATTGAGACCCCCACAACACATTTTACTTCTTAAATTTGAGTTGATTAAGCAATAAAGTCTATCACAATACACCACTCAAAATTATGCTATTTAAGGCCATGCACATAAAACCTCGGGTCAACGTGAAAGCTCTAGAAAAATATCCTTAAACTTTTCATAGAAGGTGGCCACACATTCACAATCACATTTATTGCTTCATCAAGTCTATCACAATATAGACCACTCAAAATTGAGCTATGAAGACTTCACATCTAGTCCATATCAAGACCAACTTCATCATGTCTATCAAAGACAAACTACTTAAAGTTGAACTATGAAGATTTTACAGTTATCCATCAAGACTATACCAAGACCATCCAAAGAATAGCTATAGAATTTTCATTGGTTTTAATTTCATCCATCAAATTCATTTAAGGATTACCCACACGTGGCAATAGACCATCAAGTCTACCGCAATAGACCACCCAGAAAATATTTATGGACCATCAAATGTTTCAGTCTCATACTTGTTGAAAATCTTAGAATCACTCTCCTTGTTAGGACTTTGGTGAGATGATCTACAAAGTTCCTCAAACCTCACATACTTCAAGAAGATAATTCTATCATTCATTCACAACTTCATGTTTTAGGCAAATATGTCTTCTTTTGTCATAACACACTGTTCTTGGCAATACCTATGATAGCGTATGAATCTCAATACAGGTATACTGGTATAAATCCCTCATCTCCCATTAGGCTTCTATGTCATTCATACTAAATGTCCCCATACAGTGATACATTTCTCATTGAGAACACATCCACTGGTAAGACTTACATAATCATTCTATGTTACCCAGTTTTCATACACTACCTCTCAGTATGGTAGACAATTATTAAAATGCAGAGCAAAATCTATTGTAACCTTAAGATATCTTAATAAATGACAAAGTACAATAAAATAATCTTAATAAGGATTATGTGATATCTATACTCAATCTTCTCACAACATATGCAATAACAAATCTTATACAGTTTATCACAATCATAATACTAATTTCTATAATCCTTGCATACTCATATTGAGAAATACTAACTCATATATTTTCCTTAAGGCTCATACTAGCATCATAAGATGTTCTTACAAGAGCATATTAAAAAATCAAATCTCTTTAATAGTATTCAATGTGTGATTAACATAAATCAAAATATTTTCAATAATATTAAGTACATCACATTTAGTCTCACATAAATCTTTCACTTCAAAATGTGATAACTTTATAACATTGCTAGCATTTATGTTTGTATCACATAAATTACACCAACATACAAACATATAATCACACAATCAACTCCAAGCAACTTTAGTAACACACATATCAACAATTCACTTCTGATCAAGACATTGTTTACTAAATTGTTGTTAGAGTTTTTCTCATTAAACTTTCAGAAACTAGTTAAAGACCATAAAGAAATTTGACTCTTCCAAGTTACCATTAAGGAATATCATCTTTACATATACTTGATGTATTAAAAGATCACATACAGCTACAAAAGCTTTTAAGGTTCAGTAATGGCTAATTTAGTCATACAAGAACAAGAATCAGAACATTCAAAATTCCACGTTTGATTCAAAATATATTTCATAGGTCTAAAGTTGCACCTATGTACTTATGATCGTCTTCTTATTTAACTAATGTGGGACTTTGGTTGCATTCTCAAAAACTCCCGCTTGAACAAAGTTTTAACTGAACCTTCCCTAAAATAGATATCAATCCATTAAGTCTTATCTAGACTAACTCCTGTTTAGAGCATAATGCTTGTTTAGAGCTCAACCATGGATAAGTCTCTGACTACTTTTTTAAGGTTTCACTACACCTTTGTTCGACCTAAAGATTATGCCAACAAGACTAAACCATAGACACAACTCTTTATACCACTTATTAGGGACTGCTTTTGGGTACAAGCCCTTATGTCTTGGAATAAATAATGAATTTGCATATTTTCATAATACTAGCAAACTTTAGTATGATCAAAGTTGTACAACCAAGGTTGATTACAAGTAATAGTAATACTTTCAATTTTATGAAAATTAATTACCAAATTATGGGACAATTCATGACGTAAGTCATACATAACTCTGTCAAATATGACATACATTTCTACTCATGCTAACATGCTAATAGACATGCTCAAGTAGACCATAATACCATCTCAATATTCACAAACTGATTTAAATATATAAATCTATATGTAATATATATTATGAGTATAATCAATAAATAGAGTCAAAGGTTTTCACCATACTAAAGATTTCTTGAACACAAAATATGCTACCTTAGTTAGACACCCCCACACTTCTAAATATTTAGATGCATAACATATTCAAAGTTCAACAATACTATTTTGTTGAGGGGAAAGAATTTCATGAACCAATCCATTTAGTTCTCAAAACTTTATTCTAAGGTATGTATGACCTCTTTGTTTAATTGATTTTGTACTTATATTTTTATGCATGATTCATGTAATACATTATAACTTTCATAAAAAAAAATGCATAGACTAATTCAAATTCATCACAATAGCATTCATTACTACACATAAATTTGTCAAACTATACGAAATATTATAGTATATGCTCATCAAATATACATACGGGATATCATTCTAAAATATAGCATAGAAATAAACTAGCTAAATTCTTATACCATGTGTAAAAATTTAAATTTGTGGAATAAACCACCAATTAAATCGTGATTGTCTACATTGAAACTATTTATGTAACAAAGCCACCAAAACCAAAATATATTTTTATCACAATCATGTAAATTGACATGATTTAGACTCTCTATCACAAACATAAATGACAATCAACATAGATTAGTCCATCAATCTACTCATTTGAGTTTTCTTTCAAGTCTCTTAAATCTTGTCCAATCGGATAACAAATCATTCTTGAATAAATTTAGAATAAAATGCATTCACGGCAACGATTGAAATATAAATAATGCACATCCATTGTATAGATTTCAAGTATAATTGAAGACAATATAGAAAATAAAGAGAATGGAAGAGGAAAGTCTTTTACAAATTATCAACCACAAAATTATTTGGTCCTAACCATGCATTATCTTAACTTTTCATTTCAATTTGCATTGAGAAAATATAAATTTCATAACCATCAAACAACGGTTTCAGCTTAATATGATTTCATCATAAATAGACCAACATTTATTTCTCCAAATTTTGTATCAATCAAAATAAATTATTAACTTTTCCTTGAAAATAAATGGTTTCATCTATTTCTTTTAGAATCTTTCTTAATAAATCATTCATTCATCAACAAAAATAAGCTATCATCAATAAAAAAATAAGCTACCACGATGATTAAAATTGAAATGAATACCTAGCAATCACACGAATTGGATGGCCTAAGTGATATCCACAAGTTGGTAGGCAACCTTTAAATTTCAACCTCTTCAAACGAATGTTAATAAACAGTTTCCTTATAGCCAAATTAAAGTCTTTTGTGCCATCGGTGCTCCCTTCACTTTTCTTCAACAACATGCTGCAAAGATAAGACATTAGCAATTACTTCTTTGGGCAAAAAGATAAATCGTCAATTTCTTCGTCTTCTTCATCCCTTTTCATCCTCGATTCCTATTTCAGTCGTCATTCGCGTTTGGACCACAGGAAATCAATAAATATAAAGTGATCCGAGAGAGGATGTGGTGGATAACGTCACTCAGATCTTCACCTCCCCGTTCTTCAGACACCGCGGCCGCCCAAACCACAGTTCATTCTTCATCTCCATTTGTGGGGTTTTTTTTTATCATTTTTCTTTTCTTTTCAGATTGGATCGGCGTGGGGCCTTCGTTCTACTGCTGGCACGTTTCTAAAGGATCATTTCGACCTGTTCGATCTTTTGACCCTTTTTTCTCACATTCCCCAAATTTTACGATTGTGAAATTTTGGGAATTTCTTCACGCATAATTTTTCAGATTTGATCAACATTTGAAAATGAATGTTGCTTTCAAATGGTTGGAAAAACAAAGTTGATCATTATTGTGCAGTGTCGAACCACGGCCTTGAAAGCAGAATTTGGCGTGATTTCGATGCTAAATCATATATACCGGTTGTTTTCCAAAGTTAACACAACTTCCTACTCAAGTGTGCACTTGTGAGAGTAGGAATGGAATCAAAGGAAAAACTGCTAAGAGGAATTAGGGTTGTTTGCAAGAAGGAGAACTCAACCCCACAAAAATCTTTTCTTTAAAATATATATATATAAAGAATAATACTTTTAGAATTATAAAATATATTAAATAATTATTATTATTAATTTTCAACTCAAACATTAATTACAAATGAGTACGATAATAGTCATTCCCAATAAGTTTTGAACTATTTTACGTTGGGTTTTACTTGACATTTTTTTTTTGCGTCAAGTATAGTTAAGATTTTACTTGATGTTTTTTTTTTTGCACGTAAAGTACACACTTTGAAAATGCCGAGTATAAAAATATAAAAATAAAATATATAAAAATACATTTTATTTCCCTCCAACTTTTCATTAAATAGATTTCTAATTTTATCTCTTTCTTTATCTTAACCATCTCCATAAAAAAAACCTCAACTTAATTTTCTCATCAATGATAATTAGAGATGTCCATTTAACCCACAAGGACCCACCTCGAACAGGACGAGGAATCTCCAAATATAAAAAGAATGAGGGAGGGAGTGGGAAATTTTTTTCCCCATTGGCAACATGGGGCTGGGGACGGAGAATACATTCCCCGCCCCCGACCCAGTCCTCGTTCCCGCCACAATTCCCCGCCCCGC
>JBBPDI010098495.1:0-10990 GCA_037974545.1 Cucumis variabilis | reverse complement strand
CATAGGACGACTGTGAACAAGGAGAAGACGAGGATATCATGGCCGGTGTTCTTGGAGCCACCGCCAGAGTTTGAAGTCGGGCCTCATCCGAAATTGGTCGATGAAGAAAATCCGGCAAGATATAAAACTAAGAAGTACAGTGAATATGCAAATTGTAAGCTGAACAAGATTTCACAGTAACTCAAAACACCGCCGCCGCTTCCTTTTATCGTCATCGTTTAATCGGCCTCCGTGTTCTCTTCTATGCTTTCAATGTCTTAAATTATGCAATAAGGCTAATGGTAACTGTTTTTTTTTTTTAAAAAAAAATAATTAAAATAATAATGAAACTTCCCTTATTGAGTTGGAATTTATTTGGAGAATATAAAACCAAAAAACAACTGCTTAAATTGCACTATAAAATGCAAAATTATTGACGCATCCGTTTTTTGGGCATTTTTAAAAATAATAAAAAATATTTACGAGTTATAGCAAAATTTTGTTTCGACAGTCTTCTATTAATAGAACTTTCTATACGTATTTTATAAAATTTACTATTTTTTTAAAATTCTCCTTGGTTTTTTAAAGTATTGAATTAATCCACATCTTCTTCGTATCATTACTTTTTCTTTATATTCTCACTTCTTATTGTTCGTGATTTCTTTATTTTCTCCTTCAGAATTTCTTCCTTCGTCATCTCACTTTTTTTTTTACTACACAATCATGAACCAAGATCATTTAAATTTGTTACAATATTAAGTACCATGATTGTATAAGATCATTTAGATTTTGTACATGATCATTTAAATTTGTTATAAGATCATTTAGATTTTAGTAAGATCGTCTAGATTTGGTATAAGATCGTATAGCAAGATCGTTTATTATGGTATAGGATCACTTAGATTTGGTACAAGATCGTTTAGATTTGGTACAACAACACTTAGATTTTGGTACACATGTACCAAAATCTACACGATTAATCCTCTATCCCAGATGGACAGAGATAGACTACTATCTAATGTAGAAAAATGATAGATTCAAACCTTCGTGTACCAATATGTAAACAACTTTTTCAACTATATTATACGATTGTTTAAATTAGAAATTTTTCGCATGTATGTGTGGGCCAATTAATTGTTTGGGGTAATTATAATGGATGACCAATTTAGCAATAATAGTTAAGGATATAGCAATATTTTAAAAAAATTGCAAATATAGCAAAACTATCGCTGATAGACATGTATCATTTATAGACTCATATGGATCTATCAATGATAAACCAATATTTGCAACATCGTTTATCACTGATAGACTTGTATCATTAATAGACTTTGTCAAATTTTGCTATATTTGCAAATTTTTTAAATGTTGTTACATACTTAATTATTTTGATTCTAATTGCTAAATTTGCAACTATCCCTTGATATTTTTGTTATTTCATGTTATTGGACTTGTGGATTTTTTCCTTTCCCAAAAATGTTACTTTCTATGAATTTTGTCTTAATTTTAGAAATTCGTTCCTCTTTGTTTCACAATAGATTTTTGTATAATATTTCACTTCAAATATTCCTGGAAATACTATCAAGCTCATGGTATCAATATCTCTTCTTTTAGCTTTAATCGATTCCTACCATCCTTCTGCTTCCTTTTGCAATAAGAAGGTTGCTAGCTTGACCTTCTTTTCTTCGAGACAGTTCATTACTTTAAAACACCTTTCTAGCAGATTCAACTAAACATCTATGTCAGTTCAGTTTGTGAATCTTTAAAAAATTGTAGCACCTAGAGATTTTAACCTTTCGGTGCTGTGTTTCTTATTAGTCCTAATTTGTATTGTTCCCATTGATTTCATATATCTTTGGAATATCTGCTGGTAGTTGTGTTCATCCATTCTGTCATGCCTCGCACTCAATTCACTTTCCAAAATTTGATCTTCTTCCATGAGTGACATTCTTATTTTTCTGTAATCATAAACATCCTTAATATTCTTAACTTTCAAATCTTAGTCAAATTATCTTATTTACATAAACAAAAATCAGTTATCTACCAACATACTTTTTATTTATTAACTTAGATAGCTTTTCTTATAGGCACACATAATCTACAGCTGATTTTACAACAAACAAAAGATACACATTTTTTTACATCTTTTTACATTTATTACATCCTTTTTTTCTTTCAAATAACCTAACAAAATTTATCTTTTCCCTTAATCGATGTTGTTACTTGTCGTCTAATAGATGGAGCTGCAGATACTACTCTCATCTCTACTTGTCTATCCAAACTAAATGCTAAACAGTTATTCTTATGTTGTCTTGTTTGATGACAATGATAACATACAATCTTATCGATATAACACTTTCCTCTACGAAAGTTCTGAAATTTATAACACTACTTCTTTCTCTCTAATTTTGAAGAACTCCTTCTTGAGAACAAGATCCTACTGAGACTCTTATTTGCTTTCTTCCTCTGTTTCTCTCAATCGCACCTTTCTATAGTGTTTGGAAAAGTATTCCCTTCCAAACATACTTTGCAATACATCCCAATCCTGTCTGGTCTTTTTAGTCAACTCTTCACCTAACGTAAACTACCATTCTTTTGCATCGTCTATAAGCATGATTTCTACTAACGTTACCTTTATATCATCCTCACAACTAATTATTTCATGGCACTCTCGCACCCTATGCATCCATTCCTCAGCTTGTGTAGGGTAAATTTAACCACCATACTTTTCCACTCCGTAAAGTTTTAGTTTTCCTCTTATGTTATCATTTTCCATGGATCTTTGAGTAACAAATATTTTCTTATTTTAGTTCTTGAAATAAAATTACAGAATGCTTACATGGAATTTTGGCAAGATTATATCTCAATTGTTGCTTAGATACGTTACATACTAGTTATGATTGATTGAAAATTCATTTAAAAAAAAAACTATATGTTTTCTTGAAAAACTTTTTGATATCAAGTGGTATCAAGTTATTAAAAAAAGAAAATAGAATTTACCTTTAGTGCTTCGTTTCGAATGAATTTCATTGCTCTAATATTAGGTGGTATCAAACTATTTAAACAACGTAGACTTTTACTCCCTAGAGACTGAACTCTTGCTTTGGTACAAAGTTGTCACACCCTGCCTTAAGCACCTATTTACTTGGCCCAAGACATGGTATGATGTTAGTCGAAGTTGTTTGCTTTCGGAACAGCTTCAACAACACATGGCATGAACACTTGCAAAACTTTTAAACAACAAAAGTCTTTCCATAAAAAAACATTTAAGTTATACTTTGAAATCCATAGTGCAACTCATATGAAATCTTTTTAAAATGTATCATGGAAAATGAAGTTATAAATATTTGAACAAACACACAATAAGTTCAACATACAGAGATCCACAATTTGTATCTAGAAAGAAGGAATTTTTTTTTGAAAGGATAAGTTGAAAGACTTAGTGAGCAATGATTTTATAAAACATGTTTTCATAAACATTTTTAGTACAAAACCGAAGCTTAAATACATTTATTAGTAAACAGTCATAATATGAAACTTCAAACATTTGCATAGCTTTCAAAGATAGTCGTCTATAGCCACGGACAATATTTACCTCTTCGTCCAAAGATGAAACAGTCGTTGGATAGCGAACCCTCCTTCTTTAAGGTATAAAAATATACCCTTCTTAATGACCCATAAACTATAGACTCGTCAACCCTACCATCAATATAGAGTTAACCACATGTATACAATAGGTCTCATGGAATATTCGGGCATGGAGAAAACATTTGAAAACATGGAAACATCCTCTTAAACTTGATCATCAAATCATTCGAAAATGTTGTAACTCAAATAACAGTTCATAAACATTTTATCATAAGTCATAACTTCATAATAATTTGGAAACCATACTCATAATCGTTTTACGAGATATTGCATGCAAAGCTTGAAAACATGTTTTATAAATAGCGTTTAAAACATGGTGTTCCTTACTGCCACTTGAATAGAGCCTTGGTCGTGAGATTCTTCTCAAACTTCCTTGATCTGAAAAAAATCATATTTTATCCTTAATTAATCCCCTTGAACATGAAAACATCAAAATCTTCTTTTAAATTTTTCGAAAATATCAAAACTGTGAAACCCCAAATTTTTTTATGCTTGGAATTTATTAAGGATAAGAGAAAATGAGATTTAAGAGATTAAGAAAGTTAAATTATTGGAAAGGTTAAAGTTTAGGTTTAAGTTAAAGTTAAAAAAATTGAAAAAATTGGTTAAGTATCAAAGATTGGAACATTGAGATGTGTATAGGTTTTGTTGGGTAGCCAAGAGGAAAAGAACAACCTCTAAAGAGATTGTGTGGGTGAGAAAGGGTACTTGTTGACGGCAAGAAATGGCAAGATAACCATTGGCATTTTGGTGTGTGGCTAAGAAAGATAAGGAAACCTCTAAGTGTTGACATTAAAGTTGTGGAAAGAATACTTGAGAGGTTATTTGGGGCATTTAAGGTAGGCAAGAAAGCTTTGTTTAAAGGTTAGTTCGCGTTAAGATTGGACATGGACATGTGTTGACAGATTTGCGACAAGGTCAAGCGAGGTTAGTTGGCGTTGGCGTTTTGGACTTGTTAAGAGGCTTAGGCATTTGAGTTAGGTGATAAAGGCTATGTGAAATAAACATGGAGGTTATCTAGGTGTTTGGATGGCTTTGTAAGAAGGCTTAAGAGGTTAGTGTGGGCGAGAAGAAAGGCTATGTGAGATGGACTAAGACGTTAGCTATGCATTTTGGACATGCATGTGGCAAGCTTAAAGCAAGCGGTTTAAAATTAATCCAAGTGTCTTAATATTATTAACATGAATTTTAAGGTGGAGAGGTAGTTTGAGGTGTCTTAAGGAGGTTTAGGGTTGGATTAAGCAAGGTTGAGGTGTGAAGATAATTTCATGTAAGGAACTCTATAAATTTAGTTTGTGAGAGAAGATTGTTGTGCGAGTTGGATTCAAAAGGGTTGGCGTTCTAATTGAACAAATGCAAGTAGGTCATTTCTTAGAAGAATCTAATCAAGGAGCACTTCCACAGGGCTACATACTCATTACTTGGAATTATCCTTTGCAAATTTAAGATAGAAAAGTTAAACAATTTAGAGCAACTTTATAGAAGGATGTTTTGTCAAAAGCGTTATGGATTTTAAGTTATGATTTTTCAAATTTGGTTAATGATTTTGGAAGTAAAAAAATGTTTGGGTATGGCTAAGAGGCTTGGATTGTTAGGTGAGATGAGCATGCGTTTGAGGTCATAGATTGCATACTCATGACAAGGTCATGGCACAATTGAGAGACAAGGCACGTGCTCAGGCTGCGCTTAGGACCCTGCCTTAAGAGGTTAGTGTAGTGCACAGTGTGTGGGCCAAAGCACCAACTGGCGCCAAGCATGCGATGAAGGCATCGGGTAGGAAGCAAACATGCATGCGACAACCCCTTACAAGGTTAGCACGTAACAGGCTCCAAACCATGCATGTGCAACCAGCCTCACTCTCTATGTCAATGGGCACCATTGGGCTATTTTCAAGTTGTTTTGGACTATCTTAATATTTTTGAGAATTTTAAGGAACATTTTGAATAATTTCATGTTCAAGGAATTAATTAAGGATAAAATATAAATTTTTTAGGACAAGGAGGATTAGATGGAATTTTTGGCCAAGGATCTGTACAAGTATTGTGAGTAACAAATCAATTTCTAAACGTTATTGTTAAACATGTTTTCATGCTCCATAAGCAATAGCTTATGAGTAACACATTGATTTCTAAATGTTATTGTTAAACATATTTTCAAGCACCACAAGTAATAGCTTCTAAGTAACAAAATGTTTTAAATGCTATATATTTATTAAACATGTTTTCAAGATTTAGAAGCAGTAGCTTGTGAAATGATTTACAAAGCATGATTTCAAGTGAATATTTCAAGTTACGTTTTATAAGAAATATTTATGAACTGTTTTCAAGTGATACCATGTTTGAATGATTTCATGATCAAGGAACTATTTCAAATAATTTCAAGGAAATATTTTAATATTTTCAAATGTTTTTATTCACGCTTGAATATAATATGAGACCTATTGTAAATATGTGGTTACACACTGATTGTTCAGTTGACGAACCTATTTTTAACTATGGGCCATCAGAAAGGGTATATATTTCTATCTTAAAGAAGGGAGATAACTTTCTAACGACTGTTATCATCGAACGAAGGGGTAAATACTACTCGTGGTTATGGAGGATTGTCTTTGAAAATAAAAAATATTTCAATGTTTCCACTTTTTCATGTTATGAAATGAATGGTTATTGATAAATGTACTTAAGCTTCGGTTTTCACTAAAATATTTATGAAAATCTATTTTATAAAATAATTTGTCACTAAGTCTTTCGACTTACATTTTCAAAAATGTTTTCCCTCTTTCCAGATATAGATTGTGGATCTCCATGTGTTGAACATACTGCTACCAAACAAACTTAGTTTTAAACCATAAAAATGAATTGTTTTGTTAAAAGGATTACTATATTTACTCAAGAGTTTATACTTCTATGTTTGACATATTTTTCACTTGGTTTCAATAAAAAGAATTTCAAATGGGTCACCCTATGATTTTTAAGGTATTTCAAAGTTAAAAGCCTATTGTTGTTGATTGTTTCATGTTTTCATGTCATGTGTTAGTTGAGGTTTTTCTAAAGGCGAATGACTTTGGCTGACATCATGCCACATCTCGAAATGAGCAAGCAGGTTCCTGAGCTGGGTTATGATAAAAACAACCCAAAATAGCTTGAAAATAGCCTAGCGGAGCCCAAACACATGGTGGATAGGGCTTGCGGCGCACGCATGGCCTAGACCTTTCGCGTGCTAACCATGTAATGGAGTTTCCATGCGCACCCTTGCCTGTGAAACACACGCCTAAGTTAAGAGTTAACAAGAAAACATTAGACTAAATGTTTAGATTAGGCATTTTGTATGGTCTGTGTGAGGAAAGGAGGATTGCTCCGCAAAGAAGGTTTCGCAAGGAGACTTTTGAAGGGGTTAGGCAATAAGAAGTTGGTGTTTAAAGAAGTTTTCAAGGTGGACTTTTAAATTGTAAGTGTAATTATGCGATAATGACACTATGCAAGAAGAAAGTTTTGTGAGAAGCAATATAGAAACTTCTCAATTTCTTAAGTTTGTTTAATGGTCCACACTTGTCAAGTTTTAATTAAGCATGTTGAAGATTAAATTTTAAGATTACACATGCACTACTAAGAGTAGGAACTGGCGAGCTGACATGAGTTTAAGCATGACTAAGCTGTTTAAGGAGTAGTAAAAAATGAGGACCTGAGTCGTTTGTTTTGGTAATTTTCAAGAGAAAAAATAGTGTTGAAGTGCTACTGGTTTAGCTACGCTAGAAGAGGCTTGCAAGAAGATGAAAAAGGACTTCTTTAATAAAGTTTGCGAGTGATTTTCTTAAATACTTTCATGTTAAAATATTTTGTGTGATTCCTCTTTAACATTCTAAAAGATGATTTTAAATAAGAAAGTGTTTCAAAAGAAGTTTCTATGAAAAACTTATATGTTTTCGAGCATAATTTATGATGTTTAAAGCTTGATTAAATGACTATGATTTCAATACTATAAAATGGTTTTTAAATCATTAGTTGTTTTTGTTTTTGAGATGATGTTAACTTTTATGTGCACATAAAGAGTCAAGGCCACCATTAGGTGTATGGGGGTACATGGTGATAAGAAGCTGGCTTATGCATTGAAAGGAGCGTATAAAGCTTAGCAGTCTGAGCAACAAGGATGAATTTGGTTATAAAATTTGATAATTAGGAACTGTCAACCTATAATAAAGAGTTGCATGCAAACATAAGATCTTAGGATGAATTTGATTTAATTTTAAAATGTTTAAAATTAAATTGACCTAAATCAGATTAATTCTAATAGGATTAGAATTTTGACTTATTTTAGTTTAATGAAACTAAGTAGGACAAATATGATTTAAGGTTATAAGGGAACTCCACTAGTAAAATTCTGTCTAAGGATAGGGATACTTAAGTTGATGGTTAACGGAACACCTCTTATCTTGGAACTAATTTAGAGCTATCGTTTAATTAACCTTATTCCTATTAGCATAAGATGACATTAGGTAAACTAAACGGTTTAATGCACCTAGAAACTTTATAGTAAAGTTTTGTTATAAGAGTTAAAATAAGAATAGACATAGTAAGATTCATTTAGTTGCAATTTAGCTAAGTTCAACATACACTAAATTAATAAAACTCTCACATCCTTACAAGTTCACACCTGGGATCCATACTCGGTTTTGTGTTTGTATAGATCAATAACAAGGTGAATAGCAGAAATGTTCATAGTATGTGAGAGAAGGACGTATGTCAATGTATCCTACGGTCTCCTCCATTAGGTTACATCGTGAGATTTCTATGATTTGTCTGTCTGTCATCCTAGAGCAACCATCCTTTCGAAGGGCCTGGTCATAGTTGAAACAACGCAAACTCCAGAAATGGATAGGGTTTCTTAGGTTAATCTTCAACAGTTGTCTTTCCTATTGGTAGCCTATTGAAGTGCACCTCTAGGAACCAAAAAATGGTAGGGTCACACTTATGGGATAAATTAAGTTAGTTAATGAATCTTTGACCGAACAATAGTAGCTAAGAACTATAGGAATAAGAGTTATTCTAATATTAGTAATTAGTCGAGATTTTCTCAATTCAAAAGAGGAGTAGTTGATCACCCGTTTATTGTTGTTGCTCTAAACTTCTGAAGTTTTGTTGCAAAAACTAGATCATTTGTTTGATTAAGATTTTTTGATTGTTTGTTTTTCCTGAATTGATTGAATTATTTTGTGTAATGAGTTAAGACAAAGATAACTAATACGGTCAATTATTTGTTATTTTAACATGACTTTTTCAATTATTGCACTGTCTAAAAACAAAAGATTAACTGATGAGAATTATACGATGTGGAAGTCGAACCTAAATATAATTCTGGTAGTCGATGATCTACACTTCGTCTTAATAGAGGATTGTCCTCCTTCCCTAGCTTAAAATGCATCCCAAACTATCAGGGATGCATATGATTGCTGGACAAAGGCCAATGACAAGGCCCATATCTATATCTTGGTCAGTATGTCTGACGTACTGAGCAAGAAGCATGAGTCCATGGTCACTACACGTCAGATTATGGACTCCCTCTAGAAAATGTTTGCACAACCATCCATTCAAATCCAATGTCAGGCCATTAAATACGTTTATAATGCCAGTATAAAGGAGGGTTAATCTGTTATTAAATATGTTATAGACATGATAGTCCATTTCAATGTGGCAGAAATGAACGAGCGGTCATTGATGAGCAAAGTCAAGTGTCCTTTATCTTAGAATCTCTTCCAAAGAGCTTCCTTCCATTCTGTAGCAATGCAATAATGAACAAGATAAAGTACAACATGACTACCCTCCTAAATGAGTTGCAGACTTTTCAGTCTCTTAGGAAAAGTAAGGGACAAAAAGAAGGAGAGGCAAATGTTGCCCATTCTAGGAGGTTTTAGAAGGATTCATCCTAAAACCTAAATCCTAAACCTTAGACCCTAAACCAAGTTTGCAACTTCATTCCCTAGGTCAAAGAAAATCTAAAAAAAAGAAAGGAGGGAAGGGAAACGATCTTGTTGCTGCTGCTAAGGGCAAATGGAAGGCTAAGGTAGTCGACAAGGTAAAGTGCTTCCACTGTAATGTGGATGGACACTGGAAGAGGAACTACCCCAAGGACCTTGGTGAAAAGAAGAAGGAAAAGGAAGGTCGATATGATTTAATTGTTTTAGAAACTTGTTTACTGAAAAATGACCAAAAGAACTGGATAGTTGATTCAGGAGCCACTAAGCATGTTTGTTCTTCTTTACAGGAAACTAGCTCCTTCCAGCAGCTAGAGGAGGGTGAGAGAACACTCAAGGTTGGAATGAGAGACGTCATTTCAGCTCGTGCAATAGGAAACGTGAAGTTGCTTTTTTAAAAATAGATACTTAATCTTAAAAAATTTGTATATAGTTTTTAAGATTGAAAGGAATCTTGTATTGATTTCTTGTTTACTTGAACAATCTTATTAAATATCTTTTTCTATAAATGAAGCCTTCACTGTAAGAATGGTGTACATATTTGTTCATGTAACATCCCGAGCGCCTAGGTAATTGACTCTAATTGAATTTCTTTATTTTAGGGTTTAATTATTGATTGGGTATTATTTATTTTTATGGCTTGAAAGAGGATAAGTTTTTTTTATATAGATGGGAAGAAAAGAAGAGAAGAGTGAAATTAATGGAAAGTAATAATAATAATAATAATAATAATAATAATTATTATTATTATTTTATTTATTTAATTATTTAGTTTTAAAAAAAAAAAGAAAATTGGATCCCTCTTCCTCTCTCGCACGCGCACGCACCCCCCCAAATCGTTTTCTTCTTCTTCCGCCGACCGCCCAGATCTCTCCCTCCCTTCCTCTCCGTTTTCTTCCACCGGCCTCCACCCCCTTCTTCTTCTCTCTGTTCTCGCCTACTGGTCAATGATGAGTCAAGCATCGCTGACCTCCGTTTATGGAACTACCACCGCAAGCTGTGCCCATTGAAGCTGAAGCATTTGGCTTTCACCCGCCAACAAAGACTGCCCAGATCTCCACCCAGATCTCTCCGTTTGTCGTTCCATTTGGTCTCCATCACACGTGAAGTCGGGTTACAGATCTGAATTCACTGTCTTCTAATCTACTAAAGTTCACAAAGACGGTGTTTGTCAATTCGTTGTAAGTCAAAGCCGATCTGAAACCAAATTTTTCCCTTCCAACTGAACTGCACATAGTCTTGTTTAGTTTACTGTGCTTGTCGTTTTATCTCGCCACAAACAATTGAAGTTAGGAGGGTGTTGTGTTTTGTATATAATCTTTATTTATGGGTTAGTAATTGTTTGAAATTATTCTTGAAGGTACAAAGTGGGAACTCGCCTAAATCCCTTGGATT
>JBBPDI010098481.1:0-10992 GCA_037974545.1 Cucumis variabilis | reverse complement strand
AAAACTATGGATTATGAGAGAAATTTATATTTGAATATGATTTAAATTTGGATTAAATTAAATATAAGATATTTAATTTAACAATTAATTAGTTGAAAAATTAATTAATAATTTTGTTTAAATTTTTTTAATTAAACTAATTAAATTAAAACTATAAGTTATGTGAGAGATATTCATTTAAATATATTTAAATGAATATTAATTACTTATTTAATTTATAACTCATACACAAACACTTTTGATGTCGTCTAGCCTTTGCTTCAGTGTGCCCTTCTTGGCGCCTATTACTCACACCCTTGGCCATCTAGGTGATACCGAGCCTTCAATCCCCTCCAAACACTTTGCCACTTTAGAGGATAGCATAATATTTTTAATTTGCCTACTTAACACTTATCCAAATTCCACCCTTTTTTTCTTTTGGCCACCTAGCTATGCACCTTGTGGCCCTTAACTACACTTAGTCTTGGTTGTCTACCTCATGTCCATATGGCATTAAGCCTCATACTTAACACCATAACTCAACCTCATCAAGCTATCTCTTATACACTTAGTTGTCATCAAACCCTTTTCTTCCTAACTTGTTCCACCCTAATAATTGATATAACAACATTATCAAACATGTCTCAATAAAATAATAAAATAAAGAAATAGCAAAGCTAGGGTTTACATAACAAATCAACAAACATTGAGGTAAAATAGTACTTCTGTACTTCTGAAAAGTTGTTGCCAAACACATGTTTTTAAAAATTAAAAAAAAAATTAAAGAGCTTTCATCAAAAGTGTTCAAATGAAAATGTGTTTTTTGAAAAAACACTCTTTTTTCCCCAAGTCATTCTAAAGAGACTCTTACTCAAGTATTGCTCAAATAATTAAAGATATATATGTTTTTATTAATCGTTAGAGGTTCAAATCTCTATATCTGTACATTGTTAAACTGAAGAAAGAAAAAAATCGACCTAAATGTAACTCTTGAGTGACGGATGAGATATTTTAATACACATTATAATAATTTTGCAGATTCAAGCTATACGCATAATTAAGAGGCATACCTATATATGCTTAGTTTACATAATATTGATGCTTTATTCAATATCAATTCAATTCATCAATGCAGTTTTTTCTTTTTTTCTTTTTTTGAAAAAGACTTTTAATTACAACTTAAGAAAATTTTGAATCTGAGACCTCTTGTCCTCAGGAACATACAGATGCTAGTTAAGTTAAGGTCACGTTGACAACAAAGTTTATTTTATTCTTAACGTATCTTACAAAATAATAATGTTTTATTAAATAACTGTTTTATTAAACTACTTTTGATATAGGTGGACATAGCACTTAGATGTTAACATTTCAAACCATAAATTATTACCACATCCTTCCAAAATATTTTTCGATTTGTGTATAATATGTAGAAGATATTTAAATATTAAAGATTAAGTGGAAAACAAAAAAAAAATTTACATACTTTTAAGAGAGATTACCCAAAAAGAAAAAGAGAAAAAAAAAAGCAAGGAAAGAAGTTGCATAAAATGTCTTTATAAAACGTTTGAAGTATGTGTAGATCACCACAGTAGAAGTTTGGGAACTCAAATGAAATGGCAACCGTTGGTTCATATTTTTTGAAACAGAGAGTGAGAGCTGGTATAACGGTAGAGTGGCCCAGCAGCTTATCCACTTTGCCTTTGGAAAGTTGTTTAAATTTGGTGCTAATAAGGACCACTCTCTTTCCCCATTTTTCAAACTTACTCCTCCTTTTCAGCTTTACCATTTCAACATTTTGGTACCTCCTAATTAAGTCCTAGCTTACCTTCATTCCTTTCTTTCGTTAAAACACACTGTAAGTAAAATTGAATAATGAATATTTGATTATTTAAATTTGTGTTTTGAAGGTAGGGTTGCAACATGTAATTTTTCAATATATTTGAAAAATTAGAGTTGAAATCGACGAAGGTAGAATTACTTGATAAATATGCAAACATTAATATTGTTTACTATTGAAGTTGGTGGGTCAGTTTTTAAAAATTGTATTTGTTTTCTTATAACATGTCACGCCCCACCCTTAAAGTCACATTACGCGACCTAGTGGAGGTGTCCTGCCTAAACACCCATTGTGTATCACACCACGTGATAAACGTTGAACGCTTAGTAAGTGAAACAACTTCTCAAATCAGTCTCAACACAAAGCTTCAACTCTGAACTCAAGAGAATTTCACAACACAGAGCAACGAAAATGACTTAAACAACCAACATAACTCACTGGACTTAGCTTTACTTAAGCTCTTTAACTACAAAGCAAAAGGCACAGAACAATGCAGCAAATTAAACACAACTACTTCTCTTTATTAATTAACATTTTACACCAAATATAAACGAAATTCATGCTTTCTTTACAACAAGTCTTGAAACATAAACTTTAGGCTCTTCCACGCCTAACACAACTCTTCAAATCAAATGCCTGGCTTGTTTGCTTCAATGTGTAGCAACTCACCTTACTCTTCTTTACTTAGCCTCAACGTCTGATAATCTAGGGAAGAAAAAATTAAAACATAAGTCAAATACTTAGTAAGTGAGAGTTTAGAAATACCTTTTAAGGAATACGAATCAATCACATAAATCACTATTCATTTTGTAAACAGAGGCTCAATGCCTCATTTCATAAATCACACATTAGCTTCCTCTTATTCCTTTCCACCAAGAACACGAACCATTTTCAACGCCAAGACCTGAGATTCACTCTAACCGGCATCTTGCGTTTAGACTACTGTGATGTCCTTTTCATCAATAGCATCCAAAAAAAATTCTGGTTCATTTCTCGTTGCTCAAGCAGTCCACATAACGCCATTACACATTATGTACAAACTGAAAATACACATTGTTTTCTTCTGTGTATTTATTAATTTAAAAATATTAAATTAATAAAAATTTTAAATCAACTAATTAATTAATAATTCATGAAATAGTATTTCATTTAAATCATATAGTGGATCATATTTAATGAATATCTCTCACATATCTTATAGTTTTAAATTAATTTAATTAAATAAAATTTAATTAAATAAAATTAAACTAAACTATTAATTAATTCTTCAATTCATTAATAGCTAAATTAAATATCTTATATTAAAATTAAATTTGAATCATATTCAAATATAAATTTCTCTCATAACCAATACTTTTAATATAAATGCAATTCAAATTAAATTAATATTTGAATTCATTCAAATATTTTATCTTTCATTAATTAATTTTGAATCATATCCAAAATTAAAGTTATATAATAAAGTTTGATTAAAATATAAATTTTATATCATAATATATCACCATATATTATATTAATTACCAAAATAAATTTGAACATTTCAAATTACAATCAATAATATAAATAAATCTCAATACTCTTAACGAGCAAGGAAGGAAACCTAATAAACCTACAGATGAGAAGCTACAACAATATGAGATTAATTGGCTAAACTCATTAACCACATTAATCACATCAATCAATATTCATTAACTGTGTGTACACTCCACTAAAGACCCACAATTGAACTCTTCTCACCGTAGATATATTTTTGTGTCCATGGATATGGACCAACAGCAGTAAGTTAGTCCTTCACGAGTGTTCATAATACCAACTAGTCAAATTATCGTTTACCTCTGGACTACTTCTAGTCCTTAAATATCAGTGTTTCTCTAATGAACAATTTGTTTGTCGTCCAATCAATAAATAGAAACCTCTCTCGTGCCATAGAGAGGGTATTGTCCTTTGTTTAAGTCCCGGAGACACCATTTAAGGGAACACTCATCTACTTACCCAAAAGTCTAGAATGAGTGAATTCCATCTTATGTAATTATGTTTCCAACTCTCCACTAGATTTTGTATCCAAATGATAAGCATATTGAGTCGGTAATCTGGCCACTCTCACCCACACAAATCAAAGGACAATCCCTCACGAACAAGATTTCATAATACACTCAAGAATAAAACTAAGTTACCTAGGTCATCCTAATGAAATAGAAATCCAACTAGTTAATGAAGTTACATCTAGTGGTTACTATTTTGTGGTTCGATCTTATACAAACTCATTGCATAGGATACCCTCACTCGTATGTCACCTACACGAACGCACTGGATCATTGCGTTTGTATCAAGTATAAAGTGAGTTGTATCTATAGTGTTACTAGGACAAGGTACCTAGCCTTATCCTTATATTATAGACCTTTTGAGTTGATCTCAAACATTGATCCCTGTATGTCTCTACATACCGTTTAAGACTCATCAAAGAGCTTAAGATGTTAATTTATTAGATTTGGGTTATTAAGAAAAAACTAATAATATAATTAAGAACACTTATTGAAATTATAATAATAACACTTTATTAATAACGGTCAATTGATTATAGTTACAATCTACGAATTTTAGGATATAAATCCCAACAAACTCCTACTTCGACTAAAACTCTAGTCTCTATGGCGTGTACATAATAAAGTAATCCTTAAATCATGCAATAACTTCCTGAGCCAAACTGCTTCTTTTGTTACTTTACAAGTAGTGACGTATTCAGCCTCCATAATAAAGTCTGCAATGCATTCTTGCTTAATTCTACGCCTACACCAGCTTCGAACACTGATCCCAACGTAGATTTTCTATAATCCTTATTAGTTTGGAAATCAAGTCAGTGTATCCTATATTGATCAAATCCTTAGCTCCATACATAAGCATGTAGTCTCTCGTTCTCTTAAGATGCTTGCAACTAATTTCAACCGTCATCCAGTGGTCTAACCCTGGGTTGGACTGATACCTACTAACTATTTCCACTACATAACAAATGTCTGGCCTAATGCAGAGCATAACATACATTAAGATTTCCACAACTAAAACATAGGGAATACATCTCATATTCTCAATTTCTTAAGGTGTCTTAGGACACTGTTCCTTACACAAGTGAACCATGTGCCTGAAAGGTAATAAACACTTGTTAGTGTTTTGCATCGAATATCAAACCAACATTTTGTCGATATAGGTTGCCTGAGACAATGCAAGTGTTTTGTTCTTACGATCCCTTATTATTTGGATTCGAAAAACATATTATGCCTCTCCCAAATCTTTCGTTTGGAATGGAGCTGTCAACCAATTTTTAACGTCAGCTAAGTATCCTACATCATTTCTAATGAGAAGGATATCGTCCACATAAAATACTAAGAAAGCTACTTTAGCTTTGATGATTTACTTGTATACACAAGGTTCATCAACGATTTGGTCAAAATCATAAGATTTGATCGTAGTATCAAATCTAATGTTCCAAGATCTTGATGCTTGTTTCAACCCATAAATAGATCGATTCAGCTTGCAAACCTTTTGCTCCTAACCTTGGGTTAAGAACCACTCGGGCTGAGATATACACATACTCTCTTCAAGATTGTCATTCAGGAAAGCAGTTTGAATGCCATTTTTCATATTTCATAATTATAAAATGTGGCCATGGACAAGAGAATCCTTATAGACTTTAACATAGCAACGAAAAAAAGTTTTCTCGTAGTTAACCCCTTTCCTTTGGGTATACCCTTTTGCTACAAGCTTAGCTTTGAAGGTTTGTACCTTTCCAACCAAATCTCTTTCTCTTATACATCCATTTGCACCTATAGATTTTACCCCTTCAAGTAGATCTACAAGCTTCCACACAGAATTGAAGTACATAGACTTCATTTCAAGGTCGATGGATTTGACCCATTGGTCCTTGTCTGCATCACTCATTACTTGTTTATAGGACAATGGATCCTTAATGCCATCATCGGGTATGGCAACCAGAGTTTCAGTTAAACTCAAGTAACAATTAGGCTGTGATACAATCCTTCCACTACGTTGAGGTATTCTCAACAATTGAGAAGGATGAGACTGACATGATGTGTTGGTTTTATCAACTCGTGATAAGGGATCGGCTTTATCAACAATCCTTGTTGATTCATTAGTAGTTTCATTTAATATTAACTTGCTTCGTGGTTTATGATCTATCATGTGGTCTTCTTTCAAAAAAGTAGCATTTGTCGATACAAACACTCTTTTTCCTTATAGACGGAAGAATAGATAACTTCTCATTTATTTAGGGTAACCAATAAATCAGATATAAACTACAGTCTCTATTACATACCCTTTAAAACAAGCTAGGCAATTGAGCATAACTCATCATTGAACGAACCATGTTTAACAAGGTTCTAATTCTCCTTTCTAATACACCATTTTGTTGAAGTGTACCAGGTGCTGAGAGTTGGAATTAGATTTCATGTTCTATCATATATTCTTGGAATCTCAAATTCATGTACTCTCCACCTTGATCATATCAAAATATTTTAATCTTTTTACTTAATAAATTTTCAACTTCAGCCTTATACTCATTGAACTTTTCAAAAGCTTCAGTCTTATGCGCCATTAAGTATAAATAACTATACCTTGAATAATCATCTATAAAGGAAATAAAGTATTCAAAATCTCCTTTAGCTTTTACATTCATCAGACTACATAGGCCTGAATGTATAACTGTTAGGGGCTCTTTGACTCTATAACGTTTTCTAGTAAAAGGTTTTTTAGTGATCTTTCCTTCAAGATAAGATTCACATGGAGGTAATGAATCATCTTTTAACTCATTTAGAAGTCCATTCTTTACCAATCTTCTGATCCTATCAAGATTAATGTGACCTAATCTTAAATGCCAAAGATAGGTATTGTTATTACGAGAAATTCTTTGCTTTTTATTTTGAGTATTAGGAGTTTTAAACATCTCATGATTTAAAATTGCTTTCGCTTCATTAGGTCTTAATACATACAAGTTGCCTTCAAGCTTAGTCGAAAAAAATATGTACATCATTCTTACAAATGAATGCTTCATTTAAAGAAAAAAATAATCGAGTACAATTGTTCAACAAGTAAAGAAACAAAAATAAAGTTCCTCTTAATCTTAGGAATTATGTTCAAGTTTTCTAAAAACAGGAAGCTATTTCTAAAAAAATAACTTGGCATCTCCCACTGCATGAGCTGAAATGACATCTTCCGTTCCAACCATAAGCGTTATCTCACTCTCTTCGAGTTGCTGGAAGGAACTAGTTTCTTGTAAAGAAGAACAAACATGTTAGTAGCTCCTGAATCAAGTATTTAGGCCTTTTAGTCATTTTTCACCGAACAAGTTTCTAAGACAAGTAAATCATATTTACCTTTCTTTTCCTTCTTTTTCTCAATAAGGTACTTGGGGCATTTCCTCTTCCAGTGTCCATCCATATTGCAATGGAAGCACTTTCCCTTGTCGGCTACTTTAGCCTTCCCTTTGTCCTTAGCAGCAGCAATAGCAAGTCCCTTCCCCTTCTTCCCTCCTTTTTTCTTCTGGATTTTCTTTGACCCAAGGAACGAAGTTAACAACTTGGTTTCAGAGGATGAATCCTTCTGAAACCTCGTAGAATGGGCAACATTTGCCTCTCCTTCATTTTGTCTCTTATTTTTCATAAGAGATTGAAAAGTCTGCAACTCATTTAAAAGAGTAGTTATGTTGTACTTTATCTTGTTCATTATCAAATTGCTACAATATTGAAGGAAGCTCTTCAAAAGAGATTCCAAGATAAAGAACACTTGACTCTGCTCATCAATGACCACCCCATTCATTTCTCCCATATTGAACATGACCATCAAGTCCAAAACATGTTATCTAACATATTGATCCTCTTTCATACAGACATTATAAATGTATTTAATGGCCTCGTGTTGGATTTGAATGGACGCTTGCTAAAACAACTCCTGAAAAAAGTACATAATCTAACATGCAGTGACCATGGACTCATGCTTCTTATTCAGTACGTGAGACAAATTAACTAAGATGTAGACACGAGCCTTGTCATTAGCCTTTGTCCAGCTATCATATACATCCTTAACAGACTGGGATACATTTCGAGCAGGGGAGAAGGACATTCCTCTATTAAGACTAAGTATAGATCATCGACTACAAGAATCATATTCAGGTTCGACTATCACGTTGCATAATTCTTGTCGGTTAATTGTTCATTTTTAAGCAGTTGAATGATTGAAGAAGACATGCTGAAATAACAAAAAATTGATTCTATTAGTTATCTTTGTCTTAATCCATTACATAAAATAAGCCAATCAATTCAACAAAAACAAACAATCAAAGAACCCTAACCAAATAAATGATTTAGTTTTTGCAACGATACTTCAAGAATTTAAAGCAACAACTTCCGAAGGGTGATTAACTACTCCTTTCCTGAATTGAGACAATCTCAACTAATTACTAATACTAGAATAACTCTTATTCATATAGTTTTTAGCTACCGTTGTTCGGTCAATGATTCATTAATTAACTTAATGTTGGGATTTATGTCCTAAAACTCGTAGGTTGTAAATATAGTTCATGGATCGTTATTAATAAAGTATTATTACTGTAATTTTAATAAATTTTATCCATAATATTATTAGTCTTGTCTTAATAACCAAACTCCAATAAATAACATCCTAAATTGTTTGATAAGTCTTAAACAGTATGTAGAAACATACAAGGATCAATGTTCGAGATCAGCTTAAAGGGTCTATAGTATAAAGATAAGGTTGTGTACCTTATCCTGGTAACACTATGGATACAGCTCACTTTGTATTTGATGCAAACGCAATGATCCAATGCTTTTGTGTAGATGACATTCGAGTGAAGGTATCCTATGCAATGAGTTTGCATAAGATCGGACCATGAAATAGTAACCATTAGATGTGACTCTCCTAACTAGTTAGGTTTCTATTTCATGAGGATGACCTAGGTAACTTAGTCTTAATTCTGAGTGTATTATGAACTCTTGTTCGTGAGAGATTGTCCTTTGATTTGTACGGGTGAGAGTGACAAGATTGCCAACTCAATATGCTATGATTTTAGGGATAAGACCGAGTGGAGAGCTGGAAACATAATTACACATGATGGAATTCACTTCTTACCTACTTTAGGATAAGTAGATGAGTGTTTTCTTAAATTTTGTCTCCGGACTTAAACAAAAGGCCCTACTCTTTGTATGGCACGAGAGGAGTTTCTGTTTATTAGTTGAACCATAAACAGGTTGTTCATTAGAGGAGCAGTAGTATTTAAGGACTAGATGTAACCCAGGGGTAAATACCAATACTCCTCTAATGAACAACCTATTTATGGTTCAACCTATAAACAGAAATCTCTTTCATGTCATAGAGAGGGTAGGGCCCTTTGTTCAAGTATTGGAGACATCATTTAAGAGAAGACTCATCTACTTATCCAAAAATCGAAAAGAAGTGAATTCCATCTTGTGTGATTATGTTTTCAGCTCTCCACTCGGTTATGTCCCTAAAATGATTAGCATATTGAGTTGGCAATCTGGCCACTCTCATCCGTACAAATCAAAGGATAATCTCTCGCGAATAGGAGTTTTATAATACACTTAGGATTAAGTTGCCTAGGTCATCCTAATGAAATAGGAACCCAACTAGTCAATGGAGTTACATCTAGTGGTTACTATTTCGTTGTCTCGTCTTATGCAAACTCATTGCATACACTACAACAAATAGGGTTTTTAATAGGGTTTTTAATAGCCCATTTTAAATTGGGCTATTGAAAAGATATTTATAAAAAAAAGGAAAAGAAAAAGAGGAAAAACAAAAGAAAAATCCCGCCCTCACGAAAAAATTGGTACTTTTCCCAAAAAAAAATTCTTATCTTTTCCCCTCATGCAGAACTCTCTTTCGGCTGCCATCTCTTTCGACTCTACTCTCTCAGCTGCCCTCACTACTGGCATTCATCCCAACGACGATACCCATCCCACGTTGTACCAAACCATCACTCGGTGGCAGCGGCTTGATCTCTTGAACAAATCCATCTACGACCAAACCCATCCCTGAAACCTATTTAAATAACGACGATGGCGATATTTGAATTATAAGGATGATTTCTCATCTGAAACAACAAGGAGAGCAATTTGGTATTCAAGGACGATGAAGTCTGCTCTCTCACAGTGATTTCTCAACTCTGTCTGTGTCAACACTCTATTCATCGTTGCTTTGTTCATCAGATTGACCCAAGAAATGTAGATAGGCAACCTCAAGCTTTAACTTCCAGATAGCTCTCTTCGTCAGATTGACTCGAGGAAGGTATAGGCAGTTTCTATTCTTGTTCTTTGAAGTCTCTTATATATATAATTTATTGTCATTATATTAATTTATGTGTTGGTATTTTGTTTTCATTTGTGTTGCAATCATTTTTAAAATTAGTTCTTAAAGATTAGACAAATAGTACTTTGAAGATAGGGAGAGATTACCTCACAACCAACTCTATACTTTGAAGATCCCAACACTAGAAAAATTAAAAGATCACCTCACACTCTATATAAAATCAATTAAGTTACCTTCCAAGCTTACATTCATCTCCATAATTATTCGTAGCAGAAACTATGGTTTCAAAGTCAAAAAACTGCAATTCAGGATTCTTTTTCCAGTCTGTTATTTGTCTGATCATTATTCCTAATATCTTACAAACTTCGATTATGAACCACATCCTACATAGAAAACATTTCTTGAATTTTCCTATAACTGTGGGATTAAGACATAAATGCAATAATATTGTCAATTATTCATAGCAGTAATAATATGTATCCAATGAAAATTAAAAATAAAATGACTAAAATAGATTTACCTTCAACTATTTGTGTTCTCCAATTTGCGTATATTATAAAACAGAGTAGAAGAAAAATTGTAGAAACGACTAGACCGATAGTCACTTGCACCCAAACCTCCATTTTTCCTAAGCAAATTCAAAATCTTAAGTTAGATAGATAGCAACAGTTTCTACTGACTACAATATATATAAAATCACACTTCTTTGGTTTTCTCTCCCATTAGAATATGTGTGTGTATATATATATATATATATATATATATTGACAATCAATTGTTGCATTTTGTGATGTAAAGTTAGTATCTACATAGCAAGAAAACTT
>JBBPDI010098460.1:0-10993 GCA_037974545.1 Cucumis variabilis | reverse complement strand
ATGAAGGATATTGTTAAAGAAGTCCATCCTTAAAAATAAAATCCATACTCTACACTTTATTCATAATTTTCCAGATTTACAGTACTCAATTCAAATGATCATATCTCTTTCCATACTTAACCAAAATTAGATTTATTTATATTAAAATCTTCATTTTGAGGTCCTCTAAAATTTACCTCAAGACACATAAGTCTGATTCCTTGTGAATAATCTCAGATTGCCCTCGAAACTGAATCACTCAAATATCACATAAACAACAAACCCTTTATCTTGTCCCTAAAATTTAACTTATTTTTAGTCATTTTTAGTTCACGGTTTCTTCATAAAAGTTGTAGTAAACTGAATAGTCTTTCCAACCATACCAAATAGAGATCCTAACTTCATCGGTACACCCTGAAATACAGAAAACATCAGAGGTTCCCTAAATTGGCGAGAAAAACCCCTGTCCTGTGTTCTCTGTCAAAAATCATCCAATGAACATCAGAATTTGCTCAATCTTCCTTCAAAAAGTTTGCTTGAAAATGAAATAGCTTTCAATAAAAGTAAACCTCACCACTTAATTCGGTTTTTGCAGCTCGGAATCTAAAAAAAACCAGAGGTGTGCTTAATAAACTGTAGAGGAATTGATTTTTGCAAACTTCTTGTGTTCTTCAACCAAAAGTTCTTCAACTTCTTCTTCTTCCTCTCACAACATTCTTCCCTTGAAGTCTCTCTGGAATTTTATTGCAGAAAAAGTAAAGAAAATGATGAAGAGAATGGTGAAGAAGGAAAGAAATAAAATTGGTGGATGGTATATAAAAAACAAAATCCACCGAAAGACTCTTCTTTCCTCTTTCTTCCTTTCTTTTCTTTGTCTTTACTTCATTTATTTCCAATAATACATATACTATATATATTTATATAATATATATATATACTTAATTTCCAATTCCCTTTTATTCTTTTCACACAAACGAATAACATAAAATCAGAATAGGCTAAGAAAATATCGGGTTTACAATTTTGACTACTGTATCAACAACATCCAAGAACATACATATTCGTCCTTATTACTCAAGCCGCTAAGCTTTATATGCTTCTTTCAATGCATAAGCCAACTTTTTATCGCCATGTGGTTCGTACATCCCATGGTGGCCTTGACTCTTTTATGTGCACATGAAAGTTAGCATCATCTTAAGGAATCAACTTATGGTATGAAAACCATTTCTTAGCATGGAAATCGTAATCATTAAATCAAGCTTTAACCTGATTTTTATAATGCTAGAACACATATAAACTTTTCATAGAAATCACTTTTTGATACACATTCTAATTTGAAATCATTTTTCAAAATAGTAAAGCGGAACCACAAAACATTTAAGAAGAAAACCACTCACCACACTTTAACAAAAATTCTCTTCTTCTTTCTCTTCTTGTGGTGAGGGAAGAGACATTTTCTTAGCCATACCTTACTTCTCGCCTAATCCCATACCACAAATAAATTTAACCACAACATTTTTTGCGTAGTTATATTTTTATAAGGAACTTTCGTCATGAACTAACCAAGTTTTATTCGCTTAGAACACTTATTGCGAATTTAAACTTCAAGGCTTCCTTACAAACTTCTTCGTTGCGAAACTCTTGGTTTTTATTGCAAAGACTACCCAAACGCCTAGTTGTTTTAGTAAAAAGCTTACTCGAACTTTCTTCTGAGAGCATTTAGACTTATAGATTCTACTACGAACACTTATTGGAAATTTAAACTTCAAGGCTTCCTCATAAACTTCCTAATTTTCTTGTTGTACGTGCAAGCCGACCATGCACCCTCGATCTCCTCCATTTGTGTGTAGGTGAAGTTGAGGCGTCTCTCTCTTTTCATTCATCGGTCTTCCTCTGCCACGTGTAGACAAAACTGTTCGATTGTAGATCGGAGATGCTCTTCACGAGTCATGCATCCCAGATGAGTGCTCCGTGAAGCCATTGACGTTTGTGCAAGCTGCGTTTCCTCACTCGACCAAGTCCTCCAATTCGCGAGCCATCTTCCTCCCTACTTCAAGCCACACGTGTGGATAAGTCAAACCCGAGCCATAGCTATTTTTCAGCAAGCCGTGAGTCCTTTCTCTTTTCCTTTAGCCATTTAAGCCATTGTGAGCCTTTTTTTGGTAATTTTTAATGGGTTCAGGTATATCCATCAAGCGATAATTATTGGTTTAGAATAAAATTATGTTGAATCTAAGTTGGATTATTTTTACTTGAAGGTTCAATTGGATAAGTTTTAATTTGAGGATTGGAGCTGTAGAATTGTTCCCATTCAAGGTGGTTTTAGTTTCAACCTTAGCCTTGGAGTAAGTTGGAGACTTAAGTTAAATTTGGATGTTGGGTGACAAATTTTTTAATTTAAGTTTTGTTATGTCTAGAATTCGTCTGTTTGGAAAGTTTTGACTATTACTGATAGGGTTAAATATTATTTTTAGCAAAGCTCCAGGTAAGAGATTCTATTATTAGACCCTTACATTAAGTTTTCCCTCATGATGCATTAACGTAGCTATGATGTATGTGATGTGACTATTAGGGATGTTAGATAATGATAGCTACATAGAAAATCGTTATGTATGACTGAGATATGTGATGACAATGATATGTTATGAATAATATACTATGATCGAAATACCTTATGATTGAGATATGATATTTATGTTGTGCTATATGTATAGGCTATGATGTTCTGTTATCTTTCTCTGTTAGAGTCGTACCATATAGGTGATCCTCGGAATCACTATCTATTTATGCTTGTGTGGCTAGCTTTTATGTATAATTCAACAAGATCACTTACAACCTGACTCTCATTTAGGATGATTCCTTCGGATTCACCGAGAGCCCATATGTGTTCCTATGGAACCACTGGATAGCGTGTGTTTTAGAGCACAATAGTTGTGTGGTACTTTCTTACAGGACTCTAACGGGAAGTTAACAGACACGTAGCGGGACTAGTAGTGAGTCCCTTACTGAGTATAAATTTATACTCACTCTTTTCTATGTTTAATTATTCAGGCAAACGTAGAGGTAAAGGCAAGCTGAAAAATGACAAGAAGTAACCGTAGTTCGCCATAGGGGACAATTTATGTTTTCTTTCGCATTTATGTTTCCAATATTTGATTTACAGTATTTTATTTCAGAACTCATGAGTACTTTTAGAAATTTTCTATCTATTTTAAATAAGGCTCGAACTAATATTTTATTTATTATTTTCTCTACATACTTTACTTATATTTTATAAATAAATATTTGAAGTGTTTCTTTTAAAATTTAGTATTTTTTTATATTTTAAATAAAAAGTGTTTATTTTTTCTAGTGGTAATGACCTCAGCTTAGTATAAAAGTTAGGTCGTTACAGCTCAGCTTGTCCAAAGTTCTGTAATGTAGACTTTGTTGGAATAGAATTATCTGATACTCAGTTTCTAGTTCCTTCTGCTCACGTACAGAAAAATCATCCATCCAGTAACATTATTGGAGAAATCAGTAGTAGAGTTACCACAAGAAAGAAAGACAAGCGGGATTATGCCAAGATCGTAGCTAATGTCTGTTTTACGTCCACAATTGAACCCAAAAATGCAGTTGAAGCTTTGAAAGATGATCAATGGGTTATTGCCATACAGGAGGAACTTCTTCAATTCAAACAAAATAAAGTTTGGGAGCTAGTTCCACCGTCTAATACAAACATCATTGGTATTAAGTGGATATTTAAAAACAAAACATATGAGAAAGCTCGTCTTGTTGCTCAAGGATATGCTCAGATTGAAGGTATTGACTTTTTTCAGATGTTTGCTCCTATGGCTAACTTAGAAGCCATCTGTCTCTTACTGGGTCTTGCTTGCGTTCAAAAAATAAAACTATTTCAAATGGATGTAAAGAATTCCTTTCTAAATGGGTATGTATTAGAAGAAGTCTGTGTTTCTCAACCGAAATGGTTTATTGATCCTATTCACCCCGACTATGTCTACAAATTGTACAAGGCCATGTATGGTCTTAGACAGGCTCACCACGCATGGTATGAAAGACTATCTAAATTTTTCTTAACCAAAGGTTTCTTTCATGGTGGCACTGACAAAACCATGTTTATTAAGAAGAAAGGACAAGATTTTCTGGTTGCGCAAGTCCATGTGGATGACATTATCTTCTGTGGACAACCTTTAGCTTTGATTTATAAGTTTGTTAAACAGATGAAGACAAAATTTGAAATGAGTATGGTAGGTGAATTATCTTTCTTTCTAGGGTTCCAAATTCATCAGTGCTATTCGAGAATCTTTATTTCTCAAAAAAAGTATGTTGGAACTTGATCAAGAAGTTTGACCTTGTCAATAATGCAAAACCGAAACAAATTCTAGCTGCAACTCACCTTAAAGTATCTACAGATAACTCTGGAGAAAAGGTTAATGAGAGTATATCATAGCATCATTAGGAGTCTTTTATATTTGATTACCAGTCATCGTGATATTGCACTTAATGTTGGTGCGTGGGCTAGATATCAAGATGATCCACTAGCTTCTCATCTCCACTATGCTAAACACATCTTGAAATATGTATCAAGTACTCCTGGCTTTGGTTTATGGTACTCATTTGATACTACTTTTATATTGGTAGGTTACTATGATGAAGACTGGGCAGGGTGTGTTGAGGATCGTAAGAGTACTTCAGGTGGTTGTTTCTTTCTGTGTAATAATCTTATTGGTTGGTTTAGTAAGAAGGAAAATTGCATCTCTCTATCTACTGCTAAAATCGAATACATTGCTACTTCTAGTAGTTGCACTCAACTTTTATGGATGAAGCAAATGCTATCTAAATATGATATCTCCCAAGACACAATGATATTGTATTGTGATAACATAAGTGCTGTTAACATCTCTAAAAACCATGTTCAGCACAGTCGAACTAAGCATATTGACATTCGACATCATTTCATTCATGAACTTGTTGAAGCAAAGGAAATCTCTCTCGAACATGTTCAGAGTTCTACCAAGCTAGCTTATATACTAACTAAATTGTTGAAAGTCACCATGTTTGAGAAACTTTAGGCTAGGCTGGGAGTCGGTCAATTTCTCTAATAGCAATTATAGTGTTTTATTTATGAGCCTTCTGTGTTTGCTTTTAGGGCTCAATTTAAGTTGCCCGGCCCAAAAGGAATAAATTTGAGTTCAAATGAAAATTTATACTTGTTGCTTCATCTTTGCCGAATTTCTCATCCTTCTCTCTTATGTTGTTTGCAGTTTAAAGCTTTCTCTATCATAAATAGTGTCCGTAAGAAACAAGTATTATCATTTAGTCATCTCCAAAATGTCTAAATCATTTGCTTCATCTACGACCACTATGAAACCAAAATAGTACAAGATGATTCCAGTAAGGAATCCCTTGTGGAGATTGTAGCAAATAAGTAAGATTTTCGAGTACTACTCATCTGAGTCTTCACACTCTTTCCATAAAGACTGTCCTGTTGCATCTAACCCGCCTTTTACTTCAACTATCAAGGGTTCTACTGTATTTGATTTTCAGGTAAAACCCCATTTTGTATCGAGTGTCTCTTTCACAAGAAGAGCTAGGTTTCATGTCTCTAACTTTAAATCTAGGGAAACCATAGGCATCGGTTTATAATCCTCTGATGAAGGCAATGTCGTTCTCTCTACGATCCTAAAAAGAAAAGTTGGTATCAATTTGTCCCCCCATTAAGAAGAGAAAACCAAACAGGTTAAGAAACCTCATGTTTCCAAACCCTCAAATGTTGTGGAACTGTATGAAGAGTTATTCGGAACACCTCCCTCAAATCATCAAACTTCATCTTCAAGGCCAGATCCTTCTATCTCTGTTTTCACTTAATCTAATGTTATGCAATCAACAGATGACACAATTGAAGATCTGTTTGCCGAGTTCTATTCTGAGCTTAAGGTCCCTGAATCTAGCGTCCCTCAAAACTCCTCTCCTGATGAAACCAATTTTGTGTTGGTTCCACCTCTTATCTCTACCGCTACTGCTCCACATGCACAACCCTTTGTTTCTCCTCACCCTGAGAGAGGTCAGAGTATTGCTTCAGGTGTTCCCACTACTACAAATGAGTTCATTCTTGTGATTCCTTCTGTCTCCATGAAATCACATTTTTGTGTTCCCTCTGAAGGTCAGAAGGTTGTCACTACGATGGCTGGAAGAAGAAAGTTCCCACAGTTCTTATTGTGCATATTGATGGCATCTCATTCCACTTTGAAGATTGTGTTCACAAGTGCAAATATGTGGTACAGCATCGTATTGTTGATGAATCTGAATTTTTGATTAACATTGTTTGTGAACTATAGTGGTTAATGTCGATACTACAGTGGTTGTTAGTTTTCTACCTACTGTCATTGATGCCAGTCCTTTTTATCTCAAAGTTATCTGAAAGTTCATTGTAAATCTTCGTATAGACCTGAATGATCATGGCACTTCTGAATATCAAATAATTCACGTTCAAGGTAAATGCTTTAATGTTTCTCCTGCTCTAATCAAATCATTTTTAAAGATTATTCTTCCTATTTGTTTTTCTATTAATCTACCGCCCCCGAAGCAACTAGCCCTGGAACCGTCAGGTGGCTTTCCTCGTCATTGGCCCTCTGATGGAAATTTTCAAGTTGTAAAGCTCAGTCTCAAATATGTCATCCTTTATAAGATCAGAAGGGATAAAAGCTCTATGGCAGCGGAAGATTTTTCAGAACAACTCCTCAATTTAATTTAAGAATCTTAAAATACCAGTACATTGACATAAGAAACAAATTTTCTTATTATAACTTAAAGGCCAAGCATGCTTTCTAATTATAGATTAGAGAAAGAAAAACTTACTTGTTTGATGTCTCTGAATCTTCACAATAAATCTCCAAATTGGAACAACACCCATCAGAGACCTTTCTATCCTCTAGAATGAGATTGGTTTGTGGGAACCAATTGGCATCGAAAAATTTTAGAGATTTTTTAGAGAAACTCTTTTGCAGAAAAGTAAAATAATTAGTAATTCTCGTTCCTTCTTGGAGTAAGAAAGGGGACTAGAAGAGAATCATAGGATTCTATGAATTTAAAAAATATTAAATTAATAGAAATTTCAAATCTACTAATTAATTAACTATTAATAAATTAGTTAATAGTTAATTAATTTATATCTAATTAACATTTCACTTAAATTTTATTTAATGAATATCTCTCCAATATCTTATAGTTTTATATTAATTTAATTAAATCAAATTTAATTAAATAAAATAAAACTAAACTATTAATTATTTCTCTAATTAATTAATAGCTAAATTAAAGGAGAATTTTTAAAAATAGTAGATTTTACAAAATATTTACAACCTATAGCAAATTCTATCACGGATAGTCATTGATATTGTATAGTGATAGAAGACTATCAGTGATAGAATTCAAAATTTTGTCAAGCTTGTAAATATTTTAATTTATTTTGCTATTTTTAAAAATACCTCTAAATTAATCTTATATTTAACTAAAATTAAATTTGAATCACATTTCAAATACAAGTTTTTCCCAAAACTAATAATTTTAATATGAATCTAATTCACATTAAATTAATATTTGAACTCTTTCAAATATTTTGTCTCTCATAAACTAATTTTGAATCATATCCAAAATTAAATTATAATAAATAAATTTTATATTATAATGTATCACCATACATTATACTAATTTCCAAAGTAAATTTGAACATTTTAAATTACAACCAATATAAATGAATCTTATTACTCTTCACAAGCTAAGAAAGGGACCTAATGGACTTACAAATCAGAAGCTACAACGATCTAAGATTAATTGGCTAAACTCATTGACTACATTAATCAATATTCATTAACTGTGTATACACTCCACTAAAGACTTACAGCTGAACACTTCTCACTGTAGATATATTCCTGTGTCTGTGTCCATAAATATAGACCAATTACAATAAGTTGGTCCTTCACAAGTGTTCATAACACCAGCTGGATCAAATTATCGTTTTGTCGTTGGGTTACCTCTAATCCTCAAATATCAATGCTCCTTTAATAAACAACCTATTAATGATCCTACCAATAAACAGAAACCCCTCTCGTGCCATAGACAGGGTAAGACCCTTTGTTCATGTCCTGAAGACAACATTTAAGAGAACACTCATCTACTTACCCTAAAGTATGGAAGGAGTGAATTCCATCTTGTGTAATTATGTTTCCAGCTTTCCACTCGATCTTGTCTCCAAAATGATAAACTTATTGAGTCGACGATCTGGCCACTTTCACTCATACAAATCAAAGGACAATCCCTCGTAAACTGTAGTTCATAAGACACTCAGGATTAAGACTAAGTTACCTAGGTCATCCTAATGAAATAGAAACCTAACTAGCTAGTTAACGAAGTTACATCTAGTGGTTACTATTTTGCGATCTGATCTTATGCAAACTCACTAAATAGGATACCCTCACTTGCATGTCAACTACACGAACGCGCTAGATCATTGTATTTGAATCAAATACAAAGTGAGTCATATCCATAGTGTTACCAGGATAAGGTACCCAACCTTATTCATATATTATAGACCCTTTAAGTTGATCTCGAACATTGATCTTTGTATGTAACTATATATTTTTCAAGACTCATCGAACAACTTAGGATGTTAGTTTATTGGGTTTGAGTTATTAAGAAAAAACTAATAATATAATCAATAACAATTATTAAAATAATAACACTTTATTAACAACGGCCAATGGATTATATTTACAATCTATAAGTTTTAGAACTTAAATTCCAACAAGGTCGACATTGCAAATTGGCATCCAACCTCTCATTTGTCCACTATCTCTACGACTCTAGTTTATCTGATATATCTGGTTGACACTAGTGCGAAGAAGATTGATGTTGGTGATCTGGTCTATTAGCATATTATGAGGCATATTGATACCTTTGGGATAAATATTCCTATTTGCTTTCTTCGTCTACTGTGTGGTTTTCTTCTATCTCAGCATCCAAATATTCTTACCACGTTCGATGTGGTTGGCTCTATTCCTAAAAAGATTGCCTTAAGTTAAAGCTTTTTTAGGGTTCATGTAAGTGATCTTTCTCCTACTTTTCGACCTCCACGAGTTGGCGCTTCCACCTCAGCTTCTATAGTGAGTATTCCTCCATCTAGTCTTCATTTTTCACATGAGTTAGCAATGAGAATGATTCATCTTCTGTCAGATGAGTCTCGATCTCTGAGTATATCTATTCAAGATTATACAGAGGTTATTACTAGTCTCACAAGTCATCGGGTTGTCATTGATCTTATTCTTTAGGAGGTACATTCCTTGATTGAAGCTCAAGAACCCTTCTGGTATGCTCCTTCTGCTTCCTAATTCTGTGTCAGCTTGCAAGAGGGAGTGTTGGGTGGTTGTATTTTTGTTCCTGGAATCTTGGATGGTTGAAAGTCTGTTGTTGCTTGGTGTTGTTTGCTTTTATAATCTTTTGTTGTTGCTTTTGTTCTCTTTGTAATTCTGAGAAGTGTGATTCTCTTTATTATATTGACAACTCTCTTAAAAAATGATTGTCTTATAGTAGGTTCATGTTGCTTCTGATTTGTTGGGTATTTCTATGTATGCATGTCTAAACAAATCAAGGAAACTGGTCCAAGAGGGGAGTTTGTTAGAAGTTATGTGGGCCCTTGGTTATTATATTTGTTCAGAGTTGTCTCCTTGATTGGTTGATGTGACAAAAAGATATATTTTATGAGAGTTTGTGAAGAATATTATGCTTTGAAAAAGTTATTAGATTGGTCCATTATGAAAAAGATACTTTTCTTAATTAAAAGTAGAATATTTGCTTTTGAAGTAGATATTCTTGTGTCCAATCTTTCATCTGCAGCATTAGAAAAAGTGTAAAATAACGTTTTGATTTATCCTCAGTTAAATAGAACCCGAAGCATATGAGTTCTCATTCATTGGTGTAGTTGTGTACACTACTACAAAAACAGGCTCTCTTGACATTTTTAAACTGTCAAGAATCACCATTCTTGACGATTTTAAAATCGTCCTTGAAGCCAGCATCAAGAAAGCCAAAGTTCTTGACGGCTGATAAATACGTCAAGAATATTGAACATTGACGTTTTATATACGTCAAGTACACAAATTTTTATGACATTTTAAAATCGTCAAGAATGAACTTGTTTATGACATTTTTAACCTGTCAAGAATTGACTTATTTATGACATTTTAAAATCGTCAAGAATGTACATATTCATGACATTTTAAAACTGTCAAGAATGCACTTGTTCATGACATTTTAAAACCGTCAAGAGTGCACTTGTTTATGACATTTTAAAACCGTCAAACACGTTTCAATTTTTTAAAAAAAAATTGTAATTGAATTATATTTTTGTTCATGTATTGTGTTGATCTATTAATAGTCCTGTATACAATTGTCCAGCAACAGTTTCATAAATATATATATATATGATCGACGATATTTCTCAAATATAGTTTCAAAACTTGAGCATATACAAATAAAACCATTCACTATATACATATATAATCAATTCCAAGACTTTACATAGATATGAATATTTCATGACTTTAAATATATATGAATATTCCATTGGATTGCCATGAATCCAACTAAATTTAGAAAGTCACAAAATAGGCTATAATAAATCTAATCAAAAGTATACCAATCAACCTTCTCCCCTCCCCCTCCCATATGAACAATTCAAAAGAATTATCACCACCTAAAGTTTCTATACATAAAGTTTCAGATTATAACTAGCACCACAACAAAAAATTTCCTACTTCAAAATCACAAATTATATTGGTCACACTCATATGTACGAACCCATAAAGTCAGCTAACTCAACCCGCACCTCGTCTAATTCTACCTATGTGTATGATCTTCGTGTATTAATCTATAAACATGCCAAATAAATTAAATGAATTAACTCAGTATACAAATAAACCAATTAACTCACAAAAGAAATAGTTTGATATATAAACAT
>JBBPDI010098429.1:0-10999 GCA_037974545.1 Cucumis variabilis | reverse complement strand
GCTTTAGGATTATAGTATCAATAACGACTTTATTGAATGAAATATGATTACAAACTACGAGTTTTAGGACATAAATTTCAACACTTCTAAATATTTATTTGGCTAAACTCATTAACCACATTAATCAATATTTGTTAACTGTTTGTACACTCTACTAAAAACTCACAGCTGAAATTTTCTCAATGTAGATATATTCTTGTATCTACGGATATAGACCAATAACAGTAAGTTAGTAATTCACGAGTGTTCGTAACACCAGTTGGGTCAATTTATCGTTTTACCCCTAGGCTACCTCTAATCCTTAAATATCAGTGCTCCTCTAATGAACAACACGTTTATGGTCCTACCAATAAACAGAAACCCCTCTCGTGCCATAAAGGGGGTAAGGGCCCTTTGTTCAAGTCTCGGAGACACCATGTAAGGAAACACTCATCTACTTACCCTAAAGTACGAAAGGAGGGAATTCCATCTTATGTAATTATGTTCCCAGCACCCTACTTGGTTTTGCCCTAAAAATTATAAACTTATTGAGTCGGTGATCTAGCCACTCTCACCCGTACAAATCAAAGGACAATTCCTCAGAAACAGGAGTTCATAATACACTTAAGATTAAGACTAAGTTACCTAGGTTATCTTGTTGAAATAGAAACCTAACTAGTTAACAAAGTTAAATCTAGTGGTTATTATTTTGTGGTCCGGTCTTATGCAAACTCATTGCATAAGATACCATTACTCACATGTCCACTACACTAACTCGTTAGATCATTTTATTTGTATCAAATACAAAGTGAGTTGTATCCATACTGTTACCAGGATAAGGTACCCAACCTTATCCCTATACTATAGACCATTTAAGCTGATCTCAAATATTGATCCCTGTATGTCTCTACATATTGTTCAAGACTCATTAAATATCTTAGAATGTTAGTTTATTGGATTTGATTTGTTAAGATAAAATGAATAACATAATCAATAACAATTATTACAATAATAACACTATTAATAACAATCAATGGATTATATTCACAATCTATGAGTTTTAGGACATAAATCCCAACATAAATTACAGACTTTTAAGGCTCGACTTGTGGCAAAGGGTTATACCCAAGGAGAGAGTAAACTATGAAGAAACTTTCTCGCTCGGTTCCATGTTTAAGTCGATTAGAATACTCTTATCCATTGCCACTTTTTATGATTATGAAATTTGGCAGAGGGATGTCAAGACATATTTTTTGAATGACAATCTTCAAGAAAGTATCTATATGGCTCAACTAGAGGGGTTTATAGAACAAGGACAAGAACAAAAGGTTTGTAATCTTCAAAAATTCATTTATGGATTAAAGCAAACATCTAGATCCTGGAATATAAGATTTGATACCGCGATGAAGTCTTATGGCTTTGAACAAAATATTGACGAACCTTGTGTTTACAAAAAGGTCGTCAATTCTATTGTAGCAGTTTTAGCTTTGTATGAAGATGATATTCTACTCCAATTAGTAGTATATCAAGAAGTGGAGAGCTACGTAGTTTCAAATGAAAGATGTAGGAGATGCACAATATATTCTTGGGAGCCAAATTGTTCGAAACCGTAAGAACAAAACATTAGCCATGTCTCACGCATCTTATATAGACAAAATGTAGTTTAGGTATAAAATGCAGAATTTCAAAAAGGGTCCATTGTCGAACATATATGGAATTCATTTGTCAAAGGAGCAATGTCCTAAGACACCTTAAGACGTTGAAGATATGAGAAATATTCCCTATGCTTCCATTGTTGGAAGTGTGATGTATGCAATGTTATGTACTAGACTTCACATTTGCTACTCAGTAGGGATGGTTAGTGAGTATTAGTCCAATAGCGAACGTGATCACTGGACAGTCGTTAAGTGTCACACCCTGCCTTAGGCACTTGCTAGCTCAACTCGAGACGTGGCGTGATGTCAATCGAAGTCGTTCTCCTCCGAAACAACCTCAACTGACCCATGACATGAAATCATGAAACATTCAGCAACAGAAATCTTAAAACATGAAATACTTCTAAAATGTAGTGTGACCCACTTGAAAGTCCTTTTATAAATACAAAATGAAAAGTATATTAAACATGGAAGTCTAAACTCTTGAGTAAACATAGTAATACTTAACAGTAAAATAATTCCTTTTATGACTGAAAACTAAGTTGGCCTGGCAATCATATGTTCAGCACGCGGAGATCCACAATCTGTACCTAGAAAGTGTGAAAAACATTTTGGAAAGGGTAATCGAAACGTTTTAGTATAAAACCCAAAGCTTAAATATATTTAACAATAAATAACCGTATCATTAAACTTAAACATTTGCATAGCTTTTGAATACAGTCCTCTACAGCCACAAGCAGTATTTACCCCTTCGTTCGAAGATAGAACAGTTGATGGGTAGCTAACCCTCCTCCTTTAAGGCATAACAATATACCCTTCCTAATGGCCCATAGTTAAAAATAGGTTTATAACTGTACCATCAATATAGAGTTAACCGCATGTATACATTAGGTCTCATTGAATATTTGGGCATGGCACACAAATATTTGAAAACATTGAAATATTTTCTTAAAAGTTTTGAAATATTTTTTTGAGTCAAGAAATCATAACGTAGCTTGGAAATATCATTTCAGTAAACATTTGTGAATAGCATGGCTTGTATAAGAACTTAAGATCATGTTTATTCAAATCATTTTACTTGTAAAGCTTGAAATCGTGTTCAATAAATACTTTGGAAATCCTTATGTTACTCACAATTTATTCCTTGTAGAGCTTGAAAACATGCTTTATAAATCACTTAAAAATCTTGTCTTACTCACAATACTTGTATAGCCTTGGTCTCAAGAATTTCACCTAATACTCCTTGTCTTAAAAAAATCACATTTTATCCTTAATTAATTACTTGAACATAAACATATTCAAAAGGTCCTTAAAATTTGCCAAAAATATTAAAATAGCCCAACACACTTGGCATGCATGTTGGTGCTCCCTCCCCACCTTATGCCATGCTAATCTCTTAGGTAGTGTCATACGCACAGCCTTAGCATGTGCCTGGTCGTTCGACTGTACCATGGTCTAAAATAACCTTTATTAAGAAAAGCACGTCCATCTTGCGCACACATGCATGACTCATGTCCATTACCCTGACACTGTTTAACTTCCATAAATATGATTCATCTTTGAAAAATCATAACTTAATATCTAAAACTCTTTTGATAACACTTCCTTCTACAAAGTTTCTCTAAATAAGTTACCTTTCTTACCTCCAAATGTCAAAATAAAATTGCAAACGATGAGTCCTATAGTCCACTTGGCATGCAATTTACTCAGATTCACCCGAGATTACCTTCTTGCCTAATCTTGATCCAATCACAAACCTTCTTGAGTCCAAATTAACCAGTAGCCCACCCACACAAACTAGGCTCAATTTCTGAACTTTTAAGACTAATTTGAGTGATTTTTCTTATGTACGTTGTGAGAAATTCAATATTGAATTTGGCTTATTTACAAAGTTATTTCAACGAAATTAAGGTGACACTTAATCGTTGATTAGACTCGCCTCTTAAGCATGTATTAACACCTCAGCAACTCCTCCATGTCCTCTTTGGTTGCAAAATACATGGTGACATGTAAATCACACTTGGACTTACTTTTAATCAAATGCTCACATCATGTCATGCACATGTCCAACTCATATGGCTAACCTCCATGACTTCCTCGCATAGCCCTACACTGCCTAATACCCTTCCACACCTGGCCTTGCTTTCTTGCGTGAACAAGCCTTGTACTAACCTCTAACATTCAGTCAAATGCTTGGCCAAACCTTCCTCGCATGCACTTCCTCTCGGCCAATAACCTCTAAAGCATACTTGGCCACATAGCTAGCCTTCCTCCTGTGCACTTTCTCACATCAAGCCTTGACCACATAGCTTTAACCAAAACGCAAAGCATTAGCTTCTCAACTAACCTGTCAACCCATAGCCTTGAATGAAATCTTGCCACCCAATGACAAACTCCAAACGCCTACTAACCTCTAAGCCATGCTTCCGCCCAATTGTTTTCTCGCATAGCACATGATAGCCTCTTAACAATAGTCTTAAACTCCCAATGACACTCCATTAGAGGTTCTTTTCGCCTAACATCAAACCTTAGCCGCCTATAACACCTTGAAAATAACCTTTAAACACTTTGATAAGTCCTAAATGCCTAATGTCTCTTGTTTAGAGGTTATTTCTCTTCCTTTTGCCACCAACACAACACCAACATAACCTCTAAACTCCTTGTACTTAATTTTCAACACTTAGCTAAAATTTCCAAGTTTTCTCTTTCTCTTAAATTAAAACTTTACTTCCAAATAATTTTGGCTTCTTTTTCCATAAATTTCATTTCTCTTGTCCTTGACTAATCTTTTAGAAAATCCAAAGGTTAAAGAAATTTCAGGTTTCACAATTCTTACCCCCTTAAGAAAATTTCGCCTCAAAATTTGAAACACCAAGAAATAAACATAAAAGGATACTTTTATTTACATACTAAAGAACTATATTACATACTTAGAACATAATAGTTCTTAATTTCTCACAATTTCTTTTTGTTTGACATAAAAATATACCCTTCCAGGACACCTGCTTGCTCGTCTCAAAATGCGGCGTGATGTCAGCCAAAGTCGTTCGCCTCTGAAACGACCTCAACTGACACATGACATAAAAATGTAAAACAATCAACAGCGGAAGTCTTTTAACTTGAAATATTCAAAATTGTAGTGCGACCAATTTGAAAGTCTTTTCATAAATGCATAAAACATGATATATATATATATATATATATATACACACACTCTTAACTAATCAGGGTAATACTTGAAACAAATCTCTTTATTTCATGATTGAAAACTAAATTTGCCTGACAACAATATGTTCTGCACGCTTCGATCCACAATTTGCACCTGAAAAGTGGGTAAACATTTTTGAAAGGGTAAGTCAAAAGACTTAGTGAGCAACAATTTTAGAAAATAGGTTTTCGTAAACATTTTAGTAATAAACTGAAGCTTAAATACATTTATCAATAAACAGTCATTTTATAACGTGAAACAATGGAAACATTGAACTCTTTTATATTTTCAAAGACAATCCTCCATAGCCACGGGTAGTATATGTACCCATTTGTCCGAAGATGGAATAGTCGATGGGAAGCTATCCCCCTCCTTTAAGACATACACATATACCCGTTCTAATGGCCCATAGTTAATAATAGGTTATCAACCGTACCATCAGTATGGAGTAAACCACATGTATATAGTAAATCTCATGTCATATTTGGACATGACACAAAAACATTATAATATTTTCTTGAAATTATTTGAAATATTTCCTTAATCATGAAATCATTTAAACATGGTATCAGTTAAAAACAGTTCATAAACATTTTATCCTAAATCATGACTTGAAATAATAGCTTGGAAATCATGTTCATAAATTATTTAAAATATTTTATTACTCACAAGCTATTGCTTGTAGAGCTTGAAAACATGTTTAGTAAATCATTTTGAAATCAATGTGCTACTCACAAGCTATTGCTTGTAGAACTTGAAAATCATGTTTAGTAAATAATGATTTAAAACATGGTGTTACTCATAATACTTATACAGACCCTTGACAAAAAATTCCTCATAATCCTTCTTGCCTTAAAACATTTATATTTATTTCTTATTTAGTCCCTTGAACATGAAAATATCCAAAACTTTCTTTAAATATTCCCCAAATAACCTCTATAACATAACAATTTCTCCCATCTCGTCTAATTTCTTGTTCAGAATACATGACCCAACTTAGAACAATCATAACTTACAATCCTAACTCCTTTGACACCATTTCCTTCTAAAATTTTCCTATATAATGTCTTAGCTTTCTTAACTCAAAATTTTAGAGCAAAACTCCAACAGATGAGTTCTGTAGCCCGCTTGAATTTTACCTAATTTAGATTCACTAGAGTGCTAACCTTCTCGCCTTCTCTTAACCAAAACACCAACCTTCTCACAACCAAAATGCACAAAAGCTCTCCTCAATAAATTAGACACAATTTATAAACTTTTAAGACTAATATGAGTAAATGTTATCCAAGTGAGTTATGAGAAATCATTTGTTGAAGTTGCCTATTTATAGGAACCCTTGCATGAAAATATGTTAACACTTCAACTTTGATTAGACTTACCACTTAATCTCCAAATTACACCTCAAGCTTCACATTTACATCAAAATGAATGTGTATATGATTAAGCCACTTGGATTATTTCTCAAACCATTTACTATAAACATGTCACATAGTTGTCCAAAAAGCAAACTAACCTTCATGACCATCTCGCCTAATTTCTTGTCCCAACTACATGACCCAATTAGAAAAATCGTAACTTAAAATCCCTAACTCTTTTGACAAAACTTCCTTATGAAAAGTTGCTCTAAATGTCTTAAATTTCTTACCTCAAAATGTCATAGCAAAAAGCCAAAAGATGAATCCTATAGCCTTCTGGGTGTATACCTTACTTCAATTCACTAGAGAACTGACCTTCACCACTTCTCTTAATCAAAACGCCAAACTTCTTGCATCCAAAATACCCATCAGCCTTCCTCAATAAACTAGGCATAATTTTTGAACTTTCACCAACAATTTAAGTAAAAATGCTCGGGTGAGTTGTTAGAAACTCCTTGTTGAAGTTAGCTAAAAGGCTTAACCTCTATGATCTTTCTTTCTCGCAAACCTTAAACGCCTAAAACTACTTTCTAACCTCTATAGCCATTTCACTAAGCAATCTCAAAACTCCTAAACAAATCTTCAAGACGTCAAATAACCTCTTTAAAAGTTTTTTCCTTTCCTTGGCCACCCAATGCTAACCTCTAAACGTCCAATGTGCCATTCTTTGATACTTAGCCAACTTTTTTCCAAATTTTCTTAACTTTCACTTAAACCTAAATTTGAACATTTTCAAAGAATTTAACTTCCTTAATCCCTTTAATTCTCATATTCTCTTATCCTTAATGAATCCAAACATTAAAAAAAAAATTGGGGTTCCACATAAGGTGACACTTAATGCTTGATTTGACTTACCTTTCAATTTTTGGACGTTAGAGCTCATTTGTAGTGCTTAAGACTTGCCATTAACATTGGTTCTAACGCTCAGCTCTTTGAGTGTAGAAAGAGAAGGAGAGGTCAAAGGAAAGTTCAGTCATTTTTTAGTTCAATAAATCAGTCCTTCGTCTAATTCATATAGGGATCTATACGCTCGCATAGTCATTTCATACTATTTCATACCGCTACGTGGGCTTCGCTCAATGAGGGCTTTCTTCGCTTCTTCTCAAATTCTTTGACCCCTCCGACGATTTACAATATCCATTCTTTCCATGTTGTGGGCTTGCTTTGAGCCTCCTTGATGGATAGTCCCTTGGACCAATCAATCAATCATTAATATCCCTGTCTTAGCCTCCGTCCATCTTAGTCAAGCCCTTGCACTACTACAAAAAAGGCTCTCTTAAAGGTTGCAATTTTCTTTTTTTGACGTTTTTAGAAAAAACGTCAAGAAAGATGTGATTTTAAATAAAAAAACGTCAAGAATTTATATGAAAGGCCAATTTTCAACTTTCTTGACATTTATTAAACGTCAAGTAAGATATATTTTTTCTTGACATTTTTTAAACATTAAGAAATATCTGTTAATTTTTTGACGTTCTTAAAACATCAATGATGTCTATGAATTCGACATTTTTTATGTTTTTTAAACGTCAATAATATATAGTTTTCCTCGACGTTTTAAAAATGTCAAGAAATTTATAAAAAAACTCTTGACGTTTTTAAAATGTCAAGATTCTTCTAAAAAATCTTTGACGGTTTTAAAAACTCAAGAAAGTTCTAAAAATTCTTGACATTTTTAAAACGTCCAGATCATTCTAAAATATTGCTGACGTTTTTAAAAACGTCAAGAAATTTCTCATTTATCTTAAAAATTATAACTATTATTAGTTTTAAAAAAGGAAGTTTTGTTTATATCCTTCTCCTTCCTCCCGCGTGCGACACCCCTCCCTCCCTCTCTTCTTTCCGTTTTTTTCTCTTTTTCTCAAACCCTAGCAACTGCAACCCTTCCCTTTCTCTCTTTCGTTCGATGAAGCCAAGTCACCGGCAGCGTCCCTACCTTCTTCTTTCTTTTCCATTCAGTGGCAGCAATGTCTTCAATCGTGCAATCGACTCAGATCTGCACCGTCGCGACAAAGCCCAGCCGCCGGCAGTCGCGATGAAGCCCAGCCCTTCCCTTTTCTCTCTTCCGTCTGATGAAGGTGAATATATTGGCTTGGTTTGAGCATTTCATGATTCTAGCTTTGTTTGCTTATAGTTGTTCTGATTGATTTTTTTTTCTTTAGCGAAATCTGAATAAGAGCAGCAAATTTAACTTATCTAATGGAGAAGAAGACGATTATTTTGGAACCCAAAATCTTGGTGCGTTACCAGCAAACAACAATTTTCAGGACAAAATAATACCGAATGACGACGACGATGAGGCAGCTGCTGTTGAAACTAATAGTACGTATAAAACTTTTGTTAATGTATGTAATTCTATTAATGTTAACAAACACTAGTCCTTTACTATCTACTACTTTTGGTTCATTGAACTCACATTAATACCATTCATTGTACTTTGCAGAGGGGGCTTATCGTGACACACAACAAAAAGGTCGTCTTTTAGAAGGAGACAAAACTGTAAGACTCCTCAATGTCTATTCTTTTCCTTTTTATGTTATTGAATCATTTCATATATAAGCCAAATTGTTGCTCTACATATCATGCTTGCAATAAACATGAATGTGGGATTTTGCCTTTCAAAAAGTTGTTGCTAAAATTTTACAAGTCTCCCCTGTTGTAATTCTAAAGTTCTCTTTACAGGGACAAAAAATGTGAAACCTTTAAATTAAATGTTGTAACACAGTTTGCCCATTCAACTTAATATGACACGAATAATTTTATACTTTAGGCTATGTATAGCTTTGTAAATATGAATGTACTTGGATGAATAACCTTATTGCAAGTATGTTTTATCTCATATATGCATATTTATATATATTAATTTCAATCCATTGTGTCTCTCTGAAATCAATGGTTTAAATTTATAGAAACGCAAAAGCAAGAAGTTATGGAAGAGGTTATTGCAAAGAGCAAATTTTTTAAGGTGAAGAATTTTTTTGTTCAATCTTCCGAATTCAATGCGTACAAATTTTTACAATTTTCATTATCAAGGTGATTTTTTTTTTAATGTCTCAACCTTTCTTCTCAAGCACAAAAAGCAAAGGATAAGGAAGAAAATGAACAACTAGTTGAAGAATTGGACAAAAAGTTTGAGTCGAAGTCGTAGGCATTGTTATCTCTCATTGGTTTTGGTAACTCTAATGCCTTAAAGGCTCTTGTTCAAAAGATTGTTTCAAACGAGCATTTGAAGAAGGATAATTTGCCTGTTGTTGGAAAGACTGAAAATTTTAATCAGGTATTACATAAACACCATCACTTATCTAAACTCCCACTAAGTTGATTCTATAGTTTTGACTTTTGTTATCGATCTTCAGGATTTTTTTAGAGTGTATTCATTTTCCTCCTTTGGTTATGTTTAATTCTTCTCCTTTATTATTTACGTATCAACTTCTTTTTATTCGAAGCCCTTAAATCTTAACTTTATTTGACCATTTAATTTAAATTGGCACATAACGGATAAGAAATACATAATTTAGAAGCAAGAGGAAGACTGAAAGTTCCACCTGTGCATACTAAAGTTTCAAGGACATCAGTTGAAGAGTCATCCTACCTTAGGGGCAATCTTCAATTGTCAAATAATACTGGTCGGAACGGCATGTCAATGTTTCATGGGTATTGATTCATATTAAACTGAAATAAATGCACCTGATGGGATTATTAGGTGTGGTTTATCTAGTTTGGTACATGCATCTTATTTTCTTTGTTTTGTTTGTTTCATTTGTAATGCTCAATCTCATTCAGCCTTATCGATCGCGCTCTGAGGATAGTACGTGGATCTGCTAATGATATAGGATGGCTTCAAAGTGCACCTAGAATGCCCTCAGTTGAAGATGGAACTGAGAGTTTTGTGGAAATCTTGGAAGCCATCAGGTAATATAAGTGATAGTAGTTATTGCTTTTCTACTAGTTAACTTGATTGATTTATATCGTGGTCGCACTTCTCTTTCTATCAGGCATGGTATTTACAAATTACCTAATTTAGTGGTTTATTTGCTTGTTCCAGGTAAAATTTTCTGTCTACATAATTTTGTTAGTTGATATTTGACAGTGCAAGTGAATTGGGCATCTATGAATCATTTGGAAAACTAAGTTGCAACTGCAACCATGTCTTAAGCTGTTACGAACTTTGATTCTTTGTAATAGCCCAAGGACACTATTGTAGATTTAAATTGTTCATGATGTTGAATTAAAAGCTAGAAGATTAGATCTTAAAAAAAGTTGAGGTTCTGGAACGAAGTTTGGTAGAAGTGTTAAAAAGGAATTGTGATTGGACATGCCAGATATAGTTTTAAATCCTAGGTTTCCTTGTTGTAATTGAATTTTAATATGCATAAGGGAATGCTTCATTAGATATTTAATTTTCTTTAGATCCTTTTATGGTTTTTGTGAGAACATACTTACCTGGTTTGGCCACTGTAATTCATGTAAATGGTAGGACTTTTCAGCAATCATGGACCATTGTATTTTGTTGATATAAAAACAAAACTCTCTAAGATGGGTCTAGCTTGTCATATTGCAAAGATTCATAGCTAGTTATTTTTATTTGCTTTAAAGTTCTTACCATTCTATTATCCATCTTTCTATCATGTTAAACAATGAAAAATCTATAATTAGGATATCGTTTATCTCCTTGACAAAATTGTTATGTTTACTGTCTGAGTTGTCCGCTATTAGTGTAATTTAGAATGATTTTGACCACATGT
>JBBPDI010098403.1:0-11003 GCA_037974545.1 Cucumis variabilis | reverse complement strand
ATCTTTCACACATTTTTAATATCGGGTTTCATGTCTAATAAAGTGTGTTCTAATATTTATGTTGACAGAGTCTCAAGATTCAAATTGGCAAATGCAAACATCAGGTAATACTTCGCTTTGGGGCACCTATATCTTGCGTAGCTATGTAAGCGTAATTTTTGTAAACTTTGTTTATAATTTGGTCGATTGTACTCTAAACAATTTCACCCCGGTTGTAAGTAATATATCAGCAATTGTTGCTAGCCAATCCCCGCTCTTACGTTGTTGGAATACGGGCTTAGAATTGGTTAGTTTGTGATTCACGAAACACAATGTTTACAACAGGTTCTAAATTTAATCCAACGCTTTCAAAACACATAGGGTGATGACGTTTGGTACGTAATGTTCACAACCTTATCTTTCAACATGAGTTTCTGAAATTTGAATTTGTTTGATTGGATTTATGAGGCAAACATTGTTTCAGATATTACACGGTCTATAATCCTGACTGTTATTACGTCGTAGGGAGAAACCAATGGTTTCAAGAGTCCAAGGTAATGCAATTTTGGTTGTTAACCAACCGTGTGAATACATCCTCTGAACCCAAGGTGAAGGAAGTGAGACCAACTCTTCGTTTTTGATAAATCAATAGCCGAATCAAATATTCTCTCAAAATACCAACGAATTGTAATAATGAAAAGGAAGGGAATGTGAAAGGGCCTACGGCAGTAAAAGAAACTTATCCCACAAAATGAACAAGTAAAGGCCAGTTACACAAAGCAAAACTAGGCTAAACCTTCGTCCTCACTGAGTGTCTCTTGCTCATACTTGTCCTCTCTCTTTCAACATCCCTAGAAGGTCTTTTTGCAGTCCTTCTCTTTGATAATCTCACCCTGCTTCTTGTAGCATTTTCTTTCAAATTAACATCGAACTTTTGGCCACTAACTCCAATGACCATTGTAAATCTTGAAAAATTAATAAAAATGAATTTTTTAAAAACTATGTTGTTTTTTTAGTCATACTAAATATGCTATTGATTTAATTATAATAATATTTTTTAAAATACTCATTTTTTCATTCTTCTTAAGTTTTTTTAATAATTATTATTATTGAATAATCTTTTTTCTCTTCTTTGTTTAAAATTAATATTTTCTTCATTTTAGGAGATTTTGTTTATTTTATTATATTTTTTCTAAGTGAAAATTGATTGTCCATCTGTTGTGATCTCAAATATAAATCAAACATTAATATATTGGTATTATAATGGAAATGTAAATATATATGGGAAGTTACAAAAAATGGGACACATTTCAGGGTGTTGGAGCTTTTTGGGATTACGTTTTTTCAAAGAAGAGCTAACTACCCTCATAAGAAAAAACCCTAATTTCATGTTTCTCATTCTTTTCCTCCAATTTTGTGCTTCCCATTCTTGCCCTCATTCTTCCCCTTTCCACTATTTTTTCCTTGGCAGATGGTAAACGAATGGCTTGGACGTTGATGCAACGTCACGTGATCCCATCTTCTATGCGATCTTCTCTCTATCTCTCTTTTTCTGGCACAACATCTTCGATGTGCATCTTCGAATGAAAGGTGAAGGAAATCAGATAGAGACGGTGCAATGTGGCGAAGAGAATTCGAACAACGTGGCAAGACGACTTTTGTTTGGTTAATTAACTTCTTAGTAGGTGATACATTTTTAGTTGGTGTGAAAATCTTGTTGATTGATTTTTGCTCCATTGTTGTCTAGATCTAGATTTTGTGTGAAAAATTGTGAGAAAAAAATCTTTCCATTTGATCACTCCATCATTATCTATGTCTAGAATTTTTTTTAAAGTTCTTTAAGAGTTAGATTGTCTCATTTAGATTTTTCTATCATTTGTTGAATTGCTTAATGGCAAATTATGTACACTTACAGAAAATAAATATCGGTAGCTTATAATAGTAAATTGGTAGCTTATAATAGTAAATTGCAATTTTAATGGTGTATTTTATTTGATATGCAAAATTTGTTTCCATTAGAAACCTTAATTCTTGTGTTTAATCGATTGGGGTTGATATTCTTTGAGAGTTTGTTGCTTGATGATATCTTTTTTGCCTTTGATTATGGTTGATTTGGGTGTTGTTTTTGCTTTTTTTACTACTCTTTGTTGGTTGATTTGATTGTTGTTGTTGACGTATTTGATCTAGTTTATTCAACAATAAATTTATTGTCTTGTAATTTGAAGGCATGTTGATTTTCATATCGCAAATCTCATAATAATTTAAGAATGACCTATGTTCGAATTTTTGTTGGGAGTATGGAAAATATAGTGAATTTTTGTTCAACTCCAAACTAATTCTATACTCGTTTAGGTGAGTTATGGTGATTTTACACAAACATACCCCCGTGCACAACTACTCGAGCAACAACGATGAAAAGTTCTTCCATCGAATGATGGCAACATGATTAGACGGTAGATAGTGGTGACAATGGAGACTTGGATAGCAATGGGCATCGTTTTTTGACATTGTTCTTTGTGTAGAAATTATTCTTTGATTTCTACTGTTTTTTTCTTTTGAGTTTTTGGTTTTTTATTAAATTTCTAATTTGTAAATTGATCTTGGTTGCCAAAATTTGGTAGGGATGTATTAAGAAAGAAAAGAAGTTGTACATCTTTTATAATAAAATATTTATTGATATTTTAAAGTATTATTTACTGATTTTTTGTTGCTTTGCAAGTTAAAAATTTGTAACAAAAAACTTGCTAAACATATATAAAAGCACTCTAAAGAACTTAAGAAAGGTAGAAATTCGATTTTGGAATGCATTGTAAAAGTTTGGAATGTGTGAGATGTCTGCAAGATAATACATATGTACCTAAAAGACTTTCTAAATATGCGTAAAAGACTCGTATTGAAAATTGGGATCATCAAGATGTCTGCAAGATGCATGCCTTAAAAGCATAATATTGAAAATCGGGGTCATCGAGATGTCTACAAGATAGTTGCAATATGTTTGCGAAATTAAAAAAATAAGCATAAAACAAATTGTCACTATATTTTGTGAGATTTGTGAGATGATATATGAAAATCAATACCTCCTATCTTTCTCCACAAACTTTTGAGCATAGATCATCCTTAAATTATTGTGAGATTTGCTATATGAAAATCAATAGCTTCAAATTACAAAATAAATAACTTATTGTTACACACCGATATTACTTATTCTAAGAAAAGCAGTTTGTCTAATGAATGAAAATTTTAATCTACTATTGTTATACATCAAAAGACTCACATGAATCATGATCCACGTCATACTAAGAGTTATATATGAAAGAAGCAAATTCCAAATCTTCCTTTGAGCGATAACACATAAAGAGTTCATATTCTATACAGTTCATGTGGTATTGCCTTTCAAATTCCAAATCTTCCTTTGAGCGATAACACAAAAAGAGTCCACAACCTATACAAATACAATTATAGGCAACACGTGAGTTAGTTCAATAATTTTCCATTTTTCCCCAACATAACTTGATATAAACCATAAATATTTATTTTATTTTATCTAAACACACATACAAGAGAACAAAAACAAACAAATACATAAACTCACATCTAGACTCTATTCTTAGAATGATATCATAAAGGAGATGCATATGTGAAACTCTATTCTTTTCAAATTATCAATCTCATGCTTATTCTTCTTACTTAAAGTAGACAACTTCATAAGGTTATCTTTCCACATGCAAAATGCACCTGAATTTCCTCTCTCGAGCTTAGTTTACCAGTAAAATAGAGTCTACTCTAGATTTTAATTATGCATGCATCCTTCAAAAAGAATGAGCATTTTTCATCATTCACATAAATAGAATGACTCAATTTGTTAACATAGAGATTTTATTTGGCTACATCATCTCATAAATATCAGTCTTAGACCATCTAAAGAACAAACATTCTATCAATTCAAAAGTGAAATCATGTACATAACTCAAAATTTTGACCCAGTGTAGATTTAGTCCTATCCCGAAACAAAATTAAAATACTCAAATGCATATACACATAGAGAGAGATCAAAATTATCTTTTCAATAAAAAATTTCCTATGTTGTTGATATTTAACCTTGCAAAATGTTTCTTCTTGTCCAACATAGATGCTTTATCAATCTTTCTTCTACAATTGAGTGTCTTATAGTATATATATTCAGTATGATTAAATATCACAAAAAAATCTTATTTCTTAGAATAATAGCCATACATTCATGATCATTAATTCACATAAACTTTAACTCACAAATTATGTGCTTCAAGAAGACGACTAAGCATGAAAATAGTAAAAAGTTCACCTAAATTTCCTCATTTCCAGCTCAATATTTAGAATAGAGCAGAAAGATAACCAACTTTATGTTACATCCATTCTTTAAATAGAAAGAACATTTCATTGGAATGTATGGAGTTCATATACACAAATACCTTGCACATCATCTCTAGTTGTTAATAAATTGATTCTAATTTGATTGTCAACAAAGTTGTTAAGTTGAAATAAAGACATTGTAAAGTGAAGGTGAAGGATTACTAATGATTAAGACAAGTGATCCACGATGCTTCTTAATTCTCCTTCCCTAGAAATTTTTTAGTATAAATGATCGAGTATGTATGCATCGTTCTCTTCAGCATGGTTTTTTAGTTCTTCTTCTACCTTAGAAATTTTCTCCTAAAGCCAAAATAAAGGGATGGAGTATTTGCACCCAGTATTTTAAATGGCGCAGCTAGGAGTCACGGTAATACTTGTCCAGGGCGTGTTTGCTTATGGCCGTATGCCCGAATACCTCTAATTTATCTTATATTTATGTCTTGTATTTAGTTTAGCTAGTAGCTTTCCTTTTTAAGTCATAAAACTTGGGTGTGGCATTTTGGCATTTTCATATGTAAGTCTACCAGAGCTGAAAATGTTCAAAATGTACTATAGAGGAGGTATAGTAATTGAATTCCCGCTCAAGCATTGACGCACTCTTTGCAAGCAAACATTTTCCCTTGCAACTGATAGTCTTTAATGCATATTGTAACGTTGATTTCAATGTATCTCTTTCTTTCTCGTGTTTTATAAATAATTTTCTCAAGAATGCGAAGGAAGGTTACATCATACGTCGAGTTTGTCCGTGACTTCAGATTTTGATCGACTGACTTGTTCATCAAGTTAGAACAAGAACCGCATAATCGTTCACCTTGAGTTTGAAAGGCTACGATTGTGACAAGTGGTATCAGAGTCAAATTGGCTAATTGGCAGTTGAGACAGAAAGACGTTGACTACGAAACAGACGGACAAGACCCATAATGAACAATTGGTAGAAATCGAAGAGTAGATGCTCTACCTGATGGAAATTCCTGATTCCATACGTTCCTTAGAAACCTGACTTAATAAAATTTCGAAGAAAGTCGATGCTATTGATGCGGTGTTCGATCTCCTGGACGAATTAACCATGCAAGATTTGTTGACTAGAGTTGACACTCTAAAATCACGAATCGTAAGAACTGAAAATTTCACCTATGAGCGTGGGGACAGTTCGTGGGGCTCGGCTACCCAGATGGAAGAACGAGTTATTGAGCTAGATAACTTCCACAAGAATATGTTGGAAATGATAACGACATGACAGAGGATTTTCGAGCTACCCTCCATGTTGTAAGGAATGAAATCGCAGAGGTGAACATGAATGTGAATCTTACAATGCGAGCAATAGCAAACCAAGCTCTGGCTGAAGGGGCAATTTCAGTTAGCAAAATAAAAATCCTTGAACCCAAGCCCTTCTGTGGAGCAAGAGATGCGAAGGCGTTAGAAAACTTCATCTTTGATATCGAGCAATACTTCAAGGCCACGAACACCATTACAGAAGAAGCCAAAGTGACATTGGCGACATTGCATCTGTCTGAAGATGCGAAGTTATGGTGGAGGTCTTGATAAGTTGATATTCAGGAAGGACGTTGCACGATAAACACTTGGGACAGTTTAAAGAAGGAGCTTCATTCGTAGTTTTTCCCGAGAATGTTGACATTTTGGCTCGATGAAAACTGCGTGAATTAAAGCACACTAGCACCATTCAGGAGTATGTGAAACAATTTACGGGGCTAATGTTAGACATGTGTGACATGTCAGAGAAAGACAATCGTCTGTTTTGTCAAAAGGCTGAAGCCATGGGAGAAGACTAAGCTATATGAGTAGAGTTCAAGACCTCACATCCGCCTATGCATTAGTTGAACGTTTGTTTGATATATCTAGTGACTCTCAAGATACGAAACATCACCAAAGTTTTCACCTTGAAGAAATACAAATAGTGGCCGAATTCTCCCAAAGTTGTTGGTGAAGACAGACGTCGTGGTAGAGACTACAAGTCTTCCCATCCCAGCACAGGGAACAACTGACGAGGACACAATAATCCAAGCACCCCAAATCGTCCTCTCAGTTGCTCTATATGTAAGGGGCCACATCGGGCTAGGGAATGTCCGAATGAATCAACCTTCTATGACTTGCCTCTTTAGCTCCAAAGTCAGATGACAAGTTGAGTCAATCAGAAGGGGAAGTTGGTCAAGCGGAGGAAGTTGAGAATCCTAGAGTGAGGGCCATAAGATTCTTGTCGTCTCTTCAGAAGAAGGTGGTGGAGACAAGTAGACATGCGAAAGGGGGTCTAATATATGTTGACACTTGGGTTAACCGAAAACAAGCGAAGAGCACTATGGTTGACTCTGGTGCAACCCACAATTTCATAACAGTGAAAAAAGTCAAACGGATGAACCTTCATTGGGAAAAGGATATAGAAAAAATGAAAGTCGTAAATTCTACAGCTTTACCCATCGTTGGATTAGTGAAACGAACGGTGATACAGTTGGAAGGATGGAGCGGTCCTGTAAACTTCGTGGTCGTAGGTATGGATGACTTTGATATAGTACTCGAAATGGAATTCCTCCTTGAACATCTGATCATCCTAATGCCTTCAGCCAAATGTTTGGTGATCACTGGGGCTATCTCCACCGTTGTACAAACAGACCTTCGCCAACCCAAAGGATTGAGAATGATCTCAACCATGCAACCGAGAGGACCTCACTTAAAATGAAACAACGTTCAGGGTCATCCCGTTTGAGTTTTCAGATAGCTCGTGGGAGATAGTTCGCAAAAACACAAGGGTGTCGTAGAGAAGTATTGTGATGGGATGCTTGGTAATTTGCCCCAGCCAAAATCGCCTGCGAAGAATGCTTATCGTATTGCACCGTCGAAGTTAATTGAACTTCAGAGATAGTCGAAGGGATTGTCAAGTGCAGAATTCATTAGACCTGCAAAAGCTTCGTACAAAGCCCAAACCTTTTTACGGGAAGAAGAGAATGGAAATTTACGGTTGTGTGTGGACAATTGTGTCTTGAAGCAAGCCCTGATAGAAGGGCCAACTCTTGGGTCCGTAGGTGTGACCCAACCTGTTGAAGCTCATGCTGATGCGTCTGATTATGCGTTGGGCGATGTCCTCGTGCAGATTGGACACCTCATCACATCTGAGAGTAGCAAGTTGAGTAACGTAGAAAAGAGCTATACGGTGTTTGAAGAAGAGACGCTTGCCACGATACACTGTTTGAGGGATTAGAGAATGTATTCACGAGGATCTACTTATGTCAGAGAAACGAACAACATTGTTACCAGTCCCTTCAATACTCAACCGACACTAACTTCGAGTCAAGCAAAGAGGTAGAAAGACTTGTCCGAACTTGATTTTGGGTCAGAACATAGGAAAGGAGCGAGTAACCGGGCAGCTAATGCCCTTAGTCAGAGAAATAATCATGCAATTTCGTGCATGTTGACTCGTATACATACATGCCAAATTGATGGCCCAATGCGGGACGCATTGAAGGAATTATTGCAGAAAAACTCTGTCGCTCAGGATGGTGTGAGTTTGGCTAAGGCTGATAAGACAAAACAAAATAATGGGATTCAGTTGTTGAAGGTAACCCAATTTTGTGTTAACGCTGTGATGAGTTTGTCAACTAGTAGAAGCCCGATCAAGATTGTTTGTGGCGCAACCTGTACTGCTGCGCCTTGTTGATCCCCCCTATGTTGAGAAGAATCCTCAAGCTCGCAACATTACCAAGAAGTGGAAGCAGAAACAGAAATCAGACATCGCTCGAGCCAGTCTAGAGGAAGCCTCAAAGTGGCAGAAAAAATGGGCAGATAAGAAGTGTCACCCCTTAGACTTTCATGTGGGAGATCAAGTCCTTATTAAACTACGACCTGAACAGACTCGATTCTGAAGACACAAAGATCATCACCTCATGAGAAGATACGAAGGACTAGCAGAAGTGAAAGAAATCCTTACTGAGAGTGAGGAAATGTAGAAGACCTACGATGAGGGTACATGAATTCCTAGTGAAGTGAAAGAACCTCCCCGTGGAAGAACAAGTTGAAGACGTACCGAAAACCTCGAAGCGTGGAAGCAAAAGATCAGAGAATTCCAAATTTGCCAGTCAATAGGGACGTCAACTGTTTAAATGGGAGAGAATGTCACAGTCATACTTGTCTAAGGCGTTATTGCCTATGATCGTACGCCCAAATACCCCCAATTTATCTTATCTTTATGTCTTATATTTAGTTTAGCTAGTTGCTTTCCTTTTTAATTCATAAAACTTAGGTGTGACGTTTCAATATTTTCATATGCAAGCCTACCAGAACTGAAAATGTTCAAAATGTACTATAGGAGAGGCATAATAGTTGAATCCCGCCTAAGCATTGTCGCACTATTTGCAAGCATACCTTTTTCTTTGCAAGCATACCTTTTCCCTTGCAACTGACAGTCTTCAATGCATATTGTAACGTTGATTTCAAGGTATTTCTTTCTTTCTCGTGTTTTATAAATAATTTTCTCAAGAACGCGAAGGAAGGTTACATCATCGTCGAGTTTGTCTGTGACTTTCGGATTTTGATCGGCTAACTTGTTCATCGAGTTAGAACAAGTGCCGCACAATCGTCTGTCCCGAGTTTAAAAGGCTACGATTGTGACACTAAGTGCACGCGCTTAAGCGCAAGTCGCGTGGCTGAGGCTTATTCTTGAAGAGGCAATTCAATATGGCTCGACTTAGGCATACACCCTTTCCATGAGGATCAATAGGTGCAATAGGTGTGGGCTTTTCAAGAATAGGTGGGCTGGTCTTTAATAAAAAAATATTATATATGTTTTTTAAACTTATTACTTGATAATTAGGAATGAACTTTTATTTTGATTATTGTTGAATGTGACTACTTTTTTGTTGTGTTTTGTTTTCTTGGGTTGAAAAGTAATATTATAATGCTTCATATATTATAGTTAAGTCTCATTTTCACCTTGGTTATATACTTATATTTTATACACTGTTGCTCCTTTCAATTTTGTAAATATATATGTATATATTCTGTATATATAGTGTGCCTCATGAAAAAAAAAAGTTTGCCCCTTTTTTTACGCCTTGCTCCTAGGCTCCAAAATACCATTGCACATTGAGCCTTTAAAAACACTAGTTGCGGCCAAGTCGTTGAAACCATCGTTGTCGGTGTCGAAGTCATCAACTCCATCCCATAGTTAGTGCACAACCAAACTAATTCTTCTTGTTGAGCAAGAACCACACAAGAAGAGAAAGTGAGGGAGAAGGAGAAGGAGAAGAATGGCATAAAGTTGACCTATAGAATTTTTTTAACTTAAAGACAATATAGACTTTTTCCAACTTATTTTTCCTAAAATAAAACTTTTTGAAAAACTCATTCCAAAACTCTATATACCCTTAAAACTAATCCTATTTTTTTGATAATTTCTTTTGATAATTGTTTACCTACTTATTTGTCATAAATTTCAAGTTTCAACATGTACTCAATATTTGAAATCTTGAAAATATTGTACGTAGTACTAACCTTGTTACTCTAAACAAATATAGCACTTCCTAAATTATTGAATCGTCGTGTTGTGTGATGAAATTCAAATCTTTTTCTTCTTGATTGAGCATATACCTAACTAATGCACTAATGCTAAGATTGAAGATATGTTCACGTCTGATGTTATGAGTTGATTCTATTAATTTTTATCACAACTAAGACAATCAACAGATAAAGGGAGGAAAAGAAGAAATAAAAGGAGAGCATATTTATATTGATAATTATTTCTCCAAATTTTTCTAAGAAATATAGAAAATAAAGGGGAGATTTTTAAAAATAACAGATTTTACAAAATATTTACAACTTATAGCAAATTCTATCAGTGATAGTCATTGAAATGCTATAGTGATAGAAGACTATCGGTGATAGAATTCAAAATTTTGCTATAGCTTGTAAATATTTTAATTTATTTTGCTATTTTTAAAAATATCTCAAAATAAAGCGTTGGTGGGTCAAGTTGACACAATGAGAAGACAATAAATAACTAAACAGACCTTACAAAATGGAACATGCAAAACATTTGAAAATTGTCTTGGAGAAGAAGAGAGGTACCAGACAAGAAGACTAACATTTCGGCGATGAGAGTTCACATTTCGCGCGCGTAACGACATCTTGATGCTAATAAACATAAGGCAATATTCTCCAAGAGGAGTTTGGCGTACTCCACCCAAATGTCTTTATATTTCTTGGCACAACGAGCTTCATCTCGTCTCTCTCTCCATATTAGCAGAATGAGAAGATACATGGGATGAAAGTAGGGAATTGGGGAGCTGCAAAAAAGAAGGGAGATTTCTCTTCATGGGTTTGGTTTTTGTTTTTCTTTGGCTACAACGACAGAGGTACCAAAGAATTACCTTATCCCACATGGCAAGCTGAAAGAAAGTGCAAGCAACAAGTCTCCAAGATAATTACAGCGGCGAGCAATTCCCCTACTCAAGAACAAGTATTAGGAAACCATGTCCAAACAATACCCGATAAGATCTCAACGAGGCTCATACTTGAAGATTGAAAAATTATAAGGTTTTGGTAACATTCATGTTTCTTGTTCCTCTTTCTTATTCAGTCTTCGTGAGATGTATGCACTTGGTGATCATCCTAATGATTTCTTTGTATTC
>JBBPDI010098399.1:0-11003 GCA_037974545.1 Cucumis variabilis | reverse complement strand
TTACGGGTATATCGTTATATTATACTATATATACTGTTATAATAATGTAGTTATGGTATTTGGTTATTTAATATTAATCGGGTAAAAGAACAAAGTACTCACTGTGGAAATAAGATCAAATTCACGTGATGGAAAATAAAGATTGCCGGTGATGGACAAGTAATAACTCCCGGTGATGTATGGTCTGTAAATTTAAAAACTCCGGTGATGGAAAATAACCGTTGCCGATGGTCTGTAGTAAATAACCAAGTGTCGGTGATGGACAATAAAATGTTGCCGGCGAATAAGAGAAACGGAAAAGATGTCGGCGAATGCGAGAAAAGGAAAAGATGCCGGCGAATGCTAACAAAATAGATTAAACGTCACCGGTGATGGAAAAAAAGGATGCTGACTGCTCGTATAGATTAAACGTCCAAGAAAGAGATAATTACTGATATACAATTATATACAGTTGATACACTCTATTTGTTTCACTGATAAACTGCTCGTATGCATATTATTAGTTTGAAACACTTGGTATGATGTTGATACACTTGTTAAACTGTTGACACACTTGATTTTTTGTTGATTCGATCAGTTAAATACACTTGATGCACTAAGCATGATGCACTTTATGTATTGTTGATACGCTTGTTATGGTTTGGTGATACTTTTGATAGATTTAATACACTTAATCACTTGCTAAACTTCACTGATACATATTATTAGATTGATACACTTGATTTTTCTTGATACACTTAATTAGTTAAATATACTTAATGTAGTAAGCATGATACACTTTATGTATTGTTGATACACTTGTTATGGTTTGATGATACTTTTGATAGATTTAATATACTTAATCACTTGCTAAACTTCACTGATACATATTATTAGTTTGATACACTTGATATTTTGTTGATACACTTAATCAGTTAAATACACATGATGCACTAAGCATGATACACTTTATGTGCTTTGGACACACTACTTGTTATGATTTGATGATACACTTGATTGAATGAATCATTTTCAATTTACTTAAACAGGCTAATGCTGAAGAGAACCTTGCAAACAAAGTTCATTACTATTCAAAGTTGATAATAATAGATTCTATTGTCAAAAAGTTGTCTGAAAAGCAAATGAAAATGTTTAGGAAGGGTCCATTTGGGCACCTTCTTGATATTCAAATCAAAAAGTGTCCAGGACGATTGTTAGTTCATTTGATTAGAAGAATGTCTAAATAATCAATTGATGACACTTTGATTTTCAATCTAGAAGGTAATATAGTAAAATTAGGATTGAGAGAATTCCATTTAATTAGTGGACTAGATTGTCAACCATTCCCACAATCCACAACTTCAAATATCAAGGAGGAGTTCAATAGTAAATTGAGAACTGTTTGCTTCAGTAGTATTTATACACTATATAGAAACAAAATCATTGCAGCCTTTAGTTTAGCTCAACTTAGTGACCAACTCATGGTTAAATTAGCAAACCTTCTTATTTTAGACTATTTCATCAATTGTAAACAACTCCATAATGTAGTAGATTGGAAACATCTTAAAATGATAGATGAAGAGAAAACTTTGCTAAATTTTCCATGGGGTAGGTTGTCATTTAACTTAACAGTTGAGTATATGAGAAGAGCTGCAACAGACTTGACAGTCATTTTGGTTTGTTGGGCATTAGAAATCATCCCAAAACTTTCTAAAAGTCCAAATGAGATAGCCACAAGAATTGGACATCGAAGCCCAAAAATCATAAATTGGAAATTAGAACAGCAACCTGTTTAGACATATCTGCAACAGAATTACTTAAAGTCAAGTGATGTAAGTTCTTTTTCGTCTATGTCTTTAATCAGTTATATACTACATTACAAGTATATCACTTTGTTTATGTACCTGGTTAACTTCATATGAAGTGTATCAACTGATATAACTTTATTTTAAAAATGCAGTTTGCAGTTATCTCTTTCATCCCATGTAGTGATGAACTAATCTTTCCAGACTTTCAATTCTTCCTAAATATGACACACCAAATGAAGTTGAGAAAGAATGAAGTGAAGAAACATAAGATGATCAAAGTGACGAAGGTGATAAAGAAGAAGGAACTGTAAATGATGAGACAAAAAAATCATTAAGACAAGGAATTCAAGAAGTGAAGGACTTGGAAAGCTTGAAGAATATCGTAGAAAATGGAAAAGATGAGGTATTGAAATGGTTAAATAACATAATCACCATAATCAATGAAAAAATGCCAACAGAAAAACAATCACAAGAATCGAACAATGAAAATCATGCTCCAACTTTAAAGTTTACAACGTCTTGGGAAAAGAATGAACATTCATAACTTGGATGATGTAGAGGTAAATATATTATTTTTCTTTTAAACTGAGTTAAATTTGTTATTGTTTAAGGTATATCAGCATCACCGATATGACATAAAAGTTAGATAAATGATACTGATATACATCATAAAGAAATAAATTTGTTGATACTGATATATTGATAGTATAGATTAATGAAGAAGAAATTGAACAAGAAGAGAATGCAGAAGAGCTAGAGCAAGCAATCAAGAATATTGACAAGTTCATAAAAAATGTAATATACATTTAGTTTACTTACAACGATTTTATTTTTCTTATGGATATTAATTATTCAATTTACTTATACTTATACATTTTAATAAATCATAAAAGAATCAAGAAGATGCTGAAAAAAATGAGAAAGAAATAGAGACTCAAGAAGTGAATGTAGAAGATCAACCAATGAATGTCGAAAATGAAAACAAAAATGTAAGTAACTTGTAATATACTTTAATAGAATACTAAGGTATATCATTTTATTGTAATGTTTGTTTTAATAAAATTTTCTACTTATTATTTATAGAATGAAAAAGACAGTGAAGAAAAACAAATTAATAAAGCTTCAAAAGAAGCACATGGCCCAACTGTAAGTAATCTACATTTTGATTAGATATATCATTGGACTTATTCACCTATATTCATACTTTTTATTTAAAGATTGGAGAATCTGAAGAACAACAAAATGAAATAGAGTTATATGGAAAGGAATTATTGGACAGAAGCCTCAAAGTTGTTGAAAACATCCTCAAAATTAAAGAGGTTATAGCTAAACAATATGTTTGTAAGCTTAAGCTTACTAACTAATACACCTTATTATTCTATGTACATAAACTTGCTAATACATGTTGATTTATTGTTGTGATATTGAATTTTGGATGATAACACAGGAAAAACATAAACAAAATGAAGAAGGGAGGACAAAGAAAAAGAACGATAAAGGCAAACAAGTGGTAAAATCATTTTGTAAGTATAATATTTTTAGAATTTTAAGTTTCTTTTGGAGAATACTAATAAATAAAATTGTATTTTTTAGGTTATTGAAAACAGAGTACTTACCAGGAAAGCTTTACAACTTGTTGCTAATGATGAAAAGTGCAAAGTGCAACGTGAGCGGCCAAAAAGGAAATTGAAACCCACACCAAAAGCTACTGATTTGGAATTGGCCAAAAAGAATAAATCTCCCAAAAAGGTAGAAAAATCACATGTTGCATTTTTGAACCACCAAGTTCTGATTTGCTACCTTGATAAACTTTTCTTTACTTTTCTTTTGAAATTTGTTTGCACTATTGAAATTTATTTTCATATGTGATATACCTTATCTTGAATCAGATAGGTATTTTCTATATGTGATATACTTTATCTTGAATCATATAAGTATCTTTTGTATGTGATATCCTTTATTTTGAATCATATAAGTATCTTTTATATGTGATATACCTTATCTTGAATCATATAAATATATCAATTAAGAACAAAAAAGAATAATAAAAGATGAAGTAGAGAAGAAAATATTCCAAAATAAAATTGATAATACATCATTTATAATTGCTAAATTTTAAAACAAGTAAATTGTTCAAACAAATACATCACTAATAATTGCTAAATTTCAAAACAAGTAAATTGTTCAAATACTACATCATTGATAATTACTAAATTTCAAAACAATTAAATTGTTCAAATGTACAAGTCCTAATATTATGACCCTCTTACGTAGACTGCATTTTGTGCTCTTTGAAACTTCACCAATAGAAGGAATCCTTCTTTTTCGAGGTCTTCTTGTTGAATGTCTAGATAATGGAGGCAATACATTGTTATTCACCTCCACAACACTCCAATTAGTATGGTTGCCAATCGAACGAACTAATCACAATAAGTTGCAGACGATATACTAGCATAATAATACTGTGAAACGAATGCATAAGGAACCAAATTAAGGATACGAATCACAATAAAAGCATGAGCACATGGAAGTTCTTCTAGATCCCATAAAAGACAATTGCAACTATTACAATTCAACTTTACTAAAAAATTCTTGCCTCCATCAACTACTTCAAATTCAACTTCACTCGCAGGATTAACCTGAACAAAAAAATTATGGTATATCATCAGTGTATTAAATAATCATTTACAATTTAATACAATATATCAATAATTCACTATTATAAGCGGAATGACTTCAACAAAATTTCTTTACTACAAAACAAATCCTTCTCCTTAAAAGCCACCTCATCATTCGTATTAGTAATATCAACATCACTAAAAATTGCTAATTCACATCCTAAATCAGCCTCAACTATGGAAGAAGAAGAACCAATTGACACATCCAAAACCGTGTCAATAGAATGAGAAACTAAAGGATATTGGGTAGATTGATCCTTAACCAATGTCAAGAACCAAGTCACATCTTTATTTTCAATAATCTTTAGAACATGTTGAACACCATTACTACCTATAGACAACAAAACTGAAAGTTCAATACATGACTCAATCTGAATTTCAATACGTATCAAGTTCACAAAAGAATCAAATTATGATATCACTCCATCAACCAAAACACAATTTGTTTTGTAATCCACATAGCACTGTTGCTCATCCCATTGACCACTACAAAATACAATGACTGCAAGCTTAACCATAACTACAATGAACTGCATTCATTTTGTGAGAATAAAAAACACGTAGTAAGTGTATTATATTAGTCAACTAATGCATATAATATAAGTACATCAAATTACCAACGTAAAAAACTGATACAAATTAAAAAAAAAGAACTTTGCAAAGCCTCATTCGATAAAATAGATGAGGAACAAATAAAAAAAATAAAAGAGATGAGGAAGAATAAACTGTAGCCTTAATTTCTGATAGATGATGATCGATTCACAAAAAAAGAAAGAAAAGATGATGATCGATTCAAAAAGAAAGAAAAGAAGGGCTTTAAAAAAGAATATAGAAAGAAATACATACCTGAACAAGAACGGTGGAGAAGAGGAAGAAAAAGATGAGTAGAAGAGACGTAGCAAATAGGAAAAACCAGGAGCGGTGGAGATTGAAGAACGGAGAAACCACGAAAAGGAAGAACAATAAAAAAGAGAACGAAAAAGTGACGGAAGAAGAAGGGGAAGAGAAAATAGTGGAGATTTAGAGAAGGTCATTTTTGGAATAATGAAAAAAATTAAAACAGAAAATATCAACAAAAATTAGAAATTTGCTATATTTGCAAAATTGAAGAACTTGGTGCTAATACTGCTAAGTCATATTTATATTGTGTCACCCAATACGATTTCCCATATAAATAATAGGAAAATGTTGAATTAATGTTTGTCATTATTTTAGGGATATGATGTAATACTTTAATTCAAAATATTATGAAATATAATGAATCAAGAACGGTTGAAATTCTCTTAGCCATTTTTTAGGAAAAATTGTTATTAAACATAAGTCTTATGAATTAAATAAATAAATGTTAATTAATTTGATTTAAATACTAAAGAATAAAAAATATGTTATGAATTATAGGCATATATTTGAGGGATATTGGAGAAATCTTGTCAAGCCCAAAAATATCATAAATTAGTTAAGATTTTTCAAAACTGATTATAGTTTACAAATACATTGTACTTGTGACTATGTCATATTTCGCCTCATTCTTTGCATCATGCAAATATACTGTATCTGTAAATAAGTATTGTCCTACATAAAGGGATATAAACAGGTAAAAAAAAAGTTTAAAAAAATATAGAACCGCCGATTTTGCCAAAAATCTTAATATTTTTTAGATTTGCTATTTTCAGTTTGTTATTCTAAATTTTGTCATTCTTACGGTTATCTCTTAAGATTTCTCCCATCAGCCCATTAGAAGGCCCAGATTCACGAATTTGCATTGACTCTAATGTGCAATTTAATTGGATCGTTCACCTCTATGCACTGTCTGGTTCATGCTTAACGAATTCGAAATTAGGGTACTTGTCGTCGTCTTGCATTCTTGCACTGTCACATCATGGAATCGTGTTAGACTATTCAACGCCCTCTTTATCGTCAGAACTTCACCAGAATAAGAGTCACTACAAGAAATCGAAATAACTGCGATGCCAAAAACAACGTCGACGAAAGGTGCATCGTCGTTAATCACCTTTCACCGACACACGTAATATTACGTCGCAAAAAGTAACTTTCCGTGACGCACACGATGCTACGTCGCAGAAAGTCTAAAAATTAAATTTAATACATTCACTTTCTGCGACACATAAGAATCAAACGTTGGGGAAAGTGTAAATTGTAAGTTACATATTGAAGTGACAATGGTCACCTTTCCGCGACGTGTGGCAGGTGCACGTTGGGAAATGTTTAAATAATTAATTCGTTATTTAATCTTTCTGCGACGTTAGGGTTACACGACGTATAAAGAATTATTCTCCAAATATAAATAACACTATTTTCTTTTAAATGATTTTTGTAGAACCTAACATTTATTAAGTGCATTTTTGTTTTCTATAATTATGGATAAAGAGTTGTTATAACATGCTTGGAAAGGTATTATTTTCAGTCTCTTATGTTTGGAGTTTATTAAGTTTTAAGATGTTGCACTAATTATACCTAACATTATTTATCTTTGATTTTTTACTTTATTTTTATTTACTCCTTAGATTTTTTTTTACAAAAATGAAAGATTGTTTGGGTCACTATGAGAAAAGCTTCAAAACCACTTAAAACAACAAATAAAAACTTTATACCAAACCGTCGGATTAACAATATGGAAAGGGCATTATGTAGAGTTTCATAGACCACATTAGACTCGTGTCAAACATAAAAAGTCCATGGTTCAAAACCCTCATCTCATTTATACTAAAAAAAAGAAAAAATCTCTATACTACCACAAAAATGGCTTTATATGGCACGCCCAAGTTGGAAAGGGAGTAAAGAAATTGTAACAAATTAATGACATTTATTAATTTCACTAAATAAAATTACTTACTATTTTTTTTTAATAAAATAAAGAATGTGATTATAAATAGAAGATAAAGCCCTAGTTAGCTCATCTTTCTTTCTCTTTGTCCGCTCCCCCTCCCCCTACCCCTTCTCGACACCTTCGACCTCCAATTAAAAGTTTGTTACCATTAATATCAATATTATTGATTATGCATTAAAGTTGATTATATTAACTTTCTGTATATTTTAAATGAAGTAAGAATACATTTTACTAGCTGAGCTATAAATTATATTAATTTCTAGATCAATGAATTAAATATATAGGTCATGAAATAAAACTTTTCGTATCTTGAGATCATGTTTGTAACAAAAATGAGTTTAGATTGTTATAATAGAAAACGAGTATACAAAAACTTAATAAACTGTGATATATCGTGGTCTCCAACCTAGCTAATAAGATTGCATTAGTGTGGTACCAATCTGACAAATTTTGGTAACCAAGTTACGTGTGTTCCAAACAACGGCATACCACATAGGATAAACTCTTGTTGCTATGTTGAGTATGAGTCTTCAAACTTCTTTTTTTTAATTATTGTTATTATTATTAAAATTAGGTTAAAATTAGAGATATTTTAAAAAATATAACAAAGCGGCAAAATATTTTTACACGAACAATTTCGAAAAAGGAAAAGCACACAGGTCCAGAATAAAAAATACTAAAAATATGTTTCGTGATTAATTGACATCCAACATGCCTAATATTTGAAAAACACGCGCATAATATATTAGGAAAACGATCGTTTAGATTTGACTATTCTTTCCTACACGATCGTTTAGATTTTATCGTACCCAAATCGAAATGATTTTTTTCAAGATTCTCTGCACATGATCGTTTAGATTTGGCAAACAATCGTTTAGATTTTGCATACGATTGTTTAGATTTGGCACCCTATCCGATCGTTTAGATTTGATCATTTGAATTTGGGTAGCCAAATCTCAAATATTCTTTGGTACACGATCGTTTAAATTTAACACACGACCATTTAGATTTGATCGTTTAAATTTGGATAGCAAAATCTCAACGACTTTTGTCAAGATTCTTTGGTACACAATCGTTTATATTTGGAAAACGATCGTTTAGATTTTGAAAACGATCATTTAGATTTGGCTATTTTTGGTACACAATCGCTTACATTGGCAATCCAATATCTCAAAGATTTTTTTTCACGATCTTTTATATTTGACACGCGATCTTAAACAACCAAATAATAGTTTGAAAAAAAATTTAAAAAAATTGCAGAAGGAGAGAAAAAGATGGTGAAGAGAGAAAAATTGCAGAAGAAATAATATGGAAAGGAAGGGCAAATAAAAATATTTTTAAAAAAAATGCAGAAGAAGAGAAGAGGACGATGCAAAGAAAAAAATGGAGAAGAGAAAATGACGATGGAAAGAAAAAAAAACGCAGAGGAGGAAAAGAAAAAATTCCAGTAGAGAAGAGAAGAAAAATGATGATAAGGAAGGGCAAACTTGGAATTTTTTTAAAAATGGTCAATTTTATGGGCTTTTTCATTTTGTTACACCAGCCGTAAATATTTTGCCAGTTTGTTTGATTTATGAAAATTTTCCTTAAAATTATTCTACTTCCCTGTGACTTTTTGCAAAATTTTCTTCGGGTGGTCTCTTTGATCATCTCTTGGAAAAATATTTTTATTTTTTTTTATAAAAGTTATTATTAAAAAAATTGTTATGAATGATAAACCAGTAGAAAATAAATACAAATAAATCGAAATTTTATTTTATATATGTGATAGAGCATGATACAACCAAACATATGTAATATGTCAATGTGATCTATGGATAAAATTAATTATAGTTGTTTATTTGAATTTATTGGCATCTATTATTTTGATATAAAGAAAAATTTTGTCATATTTGTTGGTAGGTTGGCTCAATTAACTATATTTGAAAACATTTTTTATTATTAATTAGCCAATTTAAATAAAGTGAGAAAACAAAATGCCACCATTTTATTTTGTTTTTAATAAGTAATGAGAAAAGAAAAGAAAAATAGAGGCATACAATAAGAAGGGGTGTGGACCTTAGAGATGACTATTTAATCCGCGGGGCAGGGAATCTCCAAATACATGGAAAAAGGGAAAGAGAGTAGAAATTTTTTTTCTCTATTGGCAACACAGAGTCGGGATCGGGGAATACATTGCCCGACCCTGACCTCGGCCCCGTCCCCGCCCCGTTCCGCTCAGATTAAAAATATAATTAATTAATTAAATATATATATATATATATGTATATATTATATATAAGTTAAATATAAATATATATATATATTTATTTAATAATATGTAAAGTTGTAAAAAATATATATATTTTGATATTCTTCATTCTCTTATTTTCTTTATTACATTTCTTTATTTTTTTTTCCTAATTTTAATTTTTATGTTCTAAACTTGTATATATATATGTTGTGTCTTGACTTGTGATTTGTAAACTTTTCATAAAAAAATATATTGTTGTATCTTCACATGTAATTGAAGGTATTGTTAGAATACTTATAGATTGATCTTTGATTTTTTTTTTTTATAGATTTTTGAATTTTATGGCTGGATTTCTAGATGTATCTTCTAATAGTTGAATTTTTATTTTATATACAATGAGATAGAATTTAATATTTTAATTGTTTTAAATAAGAAAATTTATAATATTCTATCGAAAATAAAACAACATTGAAAATGTATATACATTTCAAGTTGTGGATTAAAAATAAGATTTAACTTAAAAAAAACGGAGAATATTTTCCCGCGAGGAACTCGATCCCCACTCAATCCCCACGGGAAATCCCACCGTCCCGTTCTCCATAAAAAAATTGGTGGAGATGGAAAATGGAATAGAGCGACGGAGACGGGGACAGGAAGTGGCATCCCGGCCCCACTCTGTGGACATCTCTAGGTGTGGTGGCCTTAGTAGGTCGGGTTCCTTATGAACCATTTATAATTATTGGACTGATGATTATTGAGCCTTCAACTTCAATGTTAGTCCCAACAAAAGATCCCACATGTTAGTAGGCCATAAAATATTTTCATTTCTTCCAATTCCTTTTAATTTTATCATTCAATATTTCCCTTCTTTTTTTTTTTCTTTGAAAAAGTCTCAATTTTGCTTTCATTGATAAACTTTTACTAATGGTACCTATCAATAATAAATTTAAAAATTAAATTAAATTTTTTTTATATTCAGCTATATTTATAAAAAATTGTATTTTCAACCGGAGAAACTATTTTATACCGTTTAAGAAAAAAGATTTATGGGTTTAGTTTAATTGATATCATCATCATATCAAAAACTTCATAAGTTTCCATCTGACCTCAATATTTTAATGAATAACTCATAAATTTGTAATTGTCTTTTAACATATTACACATCTAGCCCCCTAGTTTTTTAATTAACCATAATAATCCAGCCAAAAAAAACTAATTTTAAAAAGAAAACGAAATACAAAAGGAGTTTACTTGATGGAAATTAACATGGAGTTAGATCACTCGACCAAGTTGAAAAAATGAGAGCGAAGGATGCATGCTAATGTTGGGATTTACGTCCTAAAACTTGTAGATTGTAAATATAATTTATTGACCATTATCAATAAAGTGTTATTATTGTAATAATTGTTATTGATTAAATTATTAGTTTTGTTTTAATAACCCAAATCCAATAAACT
>JBBPDI010098385.1:0-11004 GCA_037974545.1 Cucumis variabilis | reverse complement strand
ACTTGAGAAGATTCAACTTAACCCAAAATTAAATTGGTTATAGCAAAGAAATTGTTATTTGATGGGCATACCAAAACCCAACCAACTACTCACCAAAAATAACAAAAAAAAAAAAAGGAAATTGGCTCAAATGCAATAAGAATGGATGGCTCGATTTGTAAGGATGGAAATTGCCTTGGATGGTTTCGGTGGAGGGGCTCGATATGTTCAGCTAAGGAAAGAAGAAATGACTTGGGTGCACGGCTCACGTAGAAGAGATCTGCTCAGACATCAAGCGACTCAGTTTGGCTTGGATCCACACGTGTGCTGACAGAAAACTTTGTCGAAACTGATGGCTAGAGATGGTTTGATGAGTGATGCGAAACGAAGGAGAAACATGAAGCTAGAGGATGGAGTCTTCGACTCCTTATTCGTCAATGGTGCACGGTGGACAATGCAAGCAAGGTTCACAACATTTTCTTGGCGTGGAGGTCTATGCAGCAGAGGAAGACTGGTGATCATGAAAAGTGAGTTGCGACTAGGGTTTGTCCAAGGAGGAAGAAGATGAATAGTGTGGTTTTTCACGTAGAACGCGGTCCAATAAATATAATAACAATATTAATAAAAAAAATTTAATTCCTTCTCATTTTTCTTTTCAAAAATCAACCAAATAACTCCTTTTCTCTTTCCTCAATAAATACCTATCAAATCATCTCTCTTTTTATCTTCCTAAAAACAAACACTTAATAGTTGTATTATTTCCAATAATATAATTATTATTAATCTTCCATAACCCAACTAATTATATATAAACATATATAATTCACCAAAAATCATTCAATCTTTTACCAAAACCATACAATAGAATTAAATTCTAAAATTTAATAATTAATCAAATATTCTTTCATAAATATTTAATTAATCCTAATCTCTACAAAAACAAACAAAACTCTCAAATTATCTAAAATAATACCCAAATAAATTCAAGATAAATAAAATCAAAATTACCTAAATTTTGGAGTGTTACACTGTTTTAGAAAGGTGTTTGAAAAGCATGATTTAATAATGAAGGTTTTAAGCAAGAAAACCATATTTTTTCTATATATCGAGTTCTTAATGGTCAATGTGCATGGAGTTTCAGGGGTATAGGGCTATACTGAACACTTAGCCGCTACCATCGAGTTTAGGCAAAATAGTATGAACAGAGCTCTATTATCTTGACCAAGTTCAGGCATGACATCGTCATGATCGACTTCAGGCATGATATAATCATGACCAAGTTTCAGGCACGATAGGTCAAGCTTGTTACTATCATGACCAAGTTTCCACGGTATAGAACTAACAGAGACAAAGAAACATAGATTTATTTTAGAAAGCAAAAGAGCTTTCCAAATGATAGAAAAAGATATTTCCAAAAGCGAAAAGAGTTTCAAGATTTTACACTTATGTTTTATACTGATTTTTGAAAGAGATTAAATTTTACTTATTTCAAAATTATGTTTTATAAAATCGTTATTTACTGGGCTATTTAGCTCACAATTTCTAAATACTTTCCACTTTTCAGGAAGAGATCATGATCTAAGAACCTGATCATTGTCTCCAGTCTGCTGTGCAAAGTTGTTGATAATTTTGTTGATGTAGGTTAATTCTAGATCTATATATGTTATGTACACAGGTTATGTTTAAGGGTTAAGTTTAGTTGTTAGTTTCTGTTTGGTCTAAAAGTATAGTCTGTAATTAATGACATTTAGCCTTTACTTATTTTGAGGTAATGTAATGAAGTTTATTTAATTTGTTTTTATCTTGTTAATCCGCGGTTCAAAAGTCAGGGTCAACTGGTGTAAACTTCCAACCTTGGTAGAAAACTTAAGTTCCGTGAAGTGGTTGGAAGTTTAAGTGTTAAAGGAAGTTAAGGATAAATGCGTCATTATAAGTATGTCATGGTAGGTAGAAATGTGGAGAGCTAAGAAGGAAGGGTTTAAGAGTTAAGGAGATTAGGTTGAAAAGAGAGAAACTTTGGCTAACTCCATGGCCTAGGTTATCTTGGCGTTTTGGACATAGATTAGGAGACAAGCTAGTGTTTTGTGTGTGGCCAAGCAGGTTGGGATAGCCTCTATATGTGCTTGACGAGATGGCCTTATCTGGGTGAGAAGATAAGCCTTTACAGATTTAAGGGGCATGTTGGCTTGGTGAGAAGGCTTCCTTAAAGGTTAATATGACATGAGCATGCATTTTGGACCTTGCGGCTAAACCAAGTCAGGTTAGCAAGGCGTTTTGGCTTGATGTTGACACTTTAGTGGTTTGGTTGAGTGAAATGATGAAGAGGTGGAAATGGTGAAGTGCTTTACAAGTGTCTTTGCATGCTTAAATTAGATTTTGGCTAGTAGGAGGTGTCAATAAAGATTCATGCAAGGTTTAGTATAAGTAGGTCACTTTAAATTGGAATTTCTCCCAAATTACTCGTGCATTTATGCTGAAAGTTGACTCAAATGTTCAAAACATGAGTTTATTTTCTAAGTTGGGGTTGCTGGTTTAATTTAGTGAGAGGAAGATTAAGTTTGAGTTGAAACAAAGGAGAAAGGTCAAATTTAGAGAAATTTAGAGCAGTGTTCATTCCAAGAATGCCACATAACTCAATTCATAAAATATTTGGCTAAACTTTTTAGGTAAGAAAGTTAAGGAATTTTTTAGCAATTTTGTACAGGGAAATATTTTTATTTGAATTTTAGATTTTAATATATTAGGCTCTACAGTGATGTTAAGGTTTTGGTAAAAAAAATGAGTTTTTGGACAGTGGAGGTTGTTGGCCAAGTATCAAGGGTTGCTAGGTGAGATGGGCGTGTGTTTTGGATTGAAAAAGGATAACATAGTGGGTTTGGGTTGCACAGCACGTGCAAGGGATGCACGAGAAGCCATGCGTACAAAAATAACGTCGCAAGACGCAAGGTACACGATAAGGTGAGCGTACGACAAGCACTGTGCATACGAGATGGCCTACACAAGATGCTTGAGGCGCTCGTGCAAGCCCCCTTGTGAGGTTAGCACACGGCAAGGCCTGCCAAAGCTCTACACGTGCGTGCCAGACTTTCCACTCATCTCTTACGCGCTAGCCATGTCAAATAGGTATTTTTTAACTGTTTTTTTATGTTTTTAGGAATTTTAAGAGAAGTTTTGATATTTTTATGACTTAAGGGAATTAAATGGAATTATTTTCCTTTATTTTAGGTCAAGAGGAGATTGGGCAGGTTTATAGACCAGGGATTTAAGCTACTATCTATAAGTGACAAAATGATTTCTAAATGACGATTTTAAATATGAGTTATAAGCTACCATGTTAAATATGCTTTGAAATAATTATTGAGTTGTGTTGAGCCTTATCTCTATTTTAGCATGTTTATGAAAAGTGTTGAAGTATGTTATTTAGAAAATATTCCAATGCATGAGTTTAGAAATGTTTTAACAAAGCATGTATTTATTGATGAAATTTGCAAGCAATGATTTATGAGCAAGCTTAAGTTTCTGAAATAAGATTTTTTGTTTTAGAAAGATACTTGAAAAGTATGAGTTTAATGAGGATGATTTTAAAGAGAAAACCATGGTATTCTATATACCGAGCTCTTGACTATCAATGTGCATAATATGGGGTATGGGGCTTTGTTGACCAATTAGCCAGCTACTAGCGAGATTTGGCAAGATAGTAAGACTAAAGGTGCTCTGCTATCTTGACCAAGATTTGGCAGAATGGTAAGGCCAGACGTGCTCTGCTATCTTTATCAATATTATTGAAGCAAGCGCGATAGGTTGAGCTAGTTACTATCATGATTGAGTTTCATGGATATAGAATATACAGAGATAAAAGAGTATTTGAAAGACAAAAAGAGTTTAGCACAAATAAGTTCTTAAGATTTTATTCTTATGTTTAGCTTTATGTAAGAGATTAAAGTATATTTGTTTTTAAAAAGTATGTTTTACAAAATTGTCACTCATGAGCTTTTTAGCTTAGCCTTTATGAGACCCGTTTCTAATTTGAATATAGGAAGTAAAATCTAGCTAAGTATTTTAAAATTTAAAGTCTGATTAAGAGAATGCATTTTGAAATAAGACTTCACGATAAGAAGTTGGTGTTTGAATCAATCCGGGGAAAGGATTAAGTGATAAAATCTTATATGGTTAAGTATAAGTTTTGTGATTAAGAAGTTAGTTCACAAAGAATTTTTTTTCAAAAAGAAGGATTTGCGGTAAGACCTATAAGTCTAAACAAGAGAAAGAGTCTTCACAAGAAAAGGTGGGTAGTCCGCAAAAGAAGTTACTGCGTTAAAACCTTCAAAAGTTATGTTAAGCAGTTAAAGTTATTCATGGAATGGAGTTAAGTGAGAAAAAAGGATTTTTCTAAAAATTTTGAAGTGTTGAAGTGCTGCTATTTTATTTTTTCGAGAAGGCTACGCTAGAAAGAAGAAGAAGAAGAAGAGATTTCCAATTCTAAGGCTAAGTCTAGTGAGTGTTTTCTTTCAAAGTGTTCTTTTAAAGTATTTAGATGATTTCAAACATGTTTTACAATGTTTAAACTTGATTTGATGACTGTGATATGGATTAAGAAATAGTTTTCAAACCATTAGTTACTTCCTTAAATGAGCTAACTGTTATATGCACATAAAGTTAAAGGTAGCCATGTAGAAAAGGCTTGCATGGTGGAGTGAAGCCGGCCAATGTAGAAAAGGATTGCATTGTGTTAGGCGGTTTGAGCAACAAGGACAAATCTGTATGTTCTCAGATGTTGTTGATACATTAGTTTAAACGCAAGGTAATGAGACCAAGCATAGAGAACGATTCGGGATCCTTGGTGAAAAGAATGATTGTGACTAATGTGTGTTTATGCGAAATGTTTTGTGAAATAATGTATTTATTAATAAACTGATTTGTGTTCAAATGTAAAATTTGGTGAAAAGAATTTCATAAAACCTCACTAAATTTTTTAGACATACATTTTAAAATTTCATCTTCTAGGATCAGACGTTTAGGCCAAGTAGAGAAGAAGGTTGAAGGGCTTGCAATGAGTTGAGAAAGCCACTAAACGTTTAAGAGTTTTGATTAATGTTATTTATTTTGGTCAAGTGTTGTTCTAAACACCTGTTATTAATAAAGTATAAGTTTTGGTTATGTTACTTATAGTACTTGGCGTTTAAGTCGACTCCCATTGCATTTTGAATTTCATTTAGTAGTTTAAAAGGAGTTAAGGATAAGCTAGGCAATAAGACCAATTGCAAAGCTTCAAGCTAAATCGCATCCTATCCATACCACTTCCTGTGTTTTGGTTGTCCTGTATATCAAGGTGTGACACTCTTTCCAAATATTTTTTCACTTTCCAGGTAGAGATCATAATACCCAAATCTGACCATTGTCTCTAAGTCTGTTGTACAAAATTGTAGATAGTTTTGTTGTTGTCGGTGTATCTAGGTTTACTTTTGTGGTGTACAAAGTTAGGATTTAGTTCTGTTGTTTAGTTCTTGTTCGATCTGAAAATGTAGCTAATGGCATTTAGCCTTGACTTCTTTTGAGGTTATGTAATAAAGTCTGTTAATGTATATTTCTAGTGTTTTTCCATTTCATAAGTTTTAATTTACTCAAGATGTTTAACATTTAAAAAGGTTATGAAGTTAGGGTAATTAATGTTGTTCAGAAGGAGAACAACATCGGTTGACTTTACGTCGCTCTCGGATCAAGAGTAGGTGATTTGGGAGGAGGTGTGACAACTCTAATGCCCAAAGTTAACAGAACACCACAGTCCATAGCATATAGCAACATCATAAACATCATAAACATGGCATGAATATCAATCATAAAGTCCTTAATCATGTGATTAATAATTCATACACCATAAACATATCAGTCATCAACTAAAGCACATTATGCATCTTAGCTACATTAATGCATAACATAAAATACATGCAAGTCCTTTAGTTTCATTTTCATTCGAGGTCTAATAGTAGAATCTCTCACCTCGAGATTAGCTAAAATCCTTGGTTGATAATCAAAACTCAAATAAACCAATTCTAAACATAAACAAAATTAAATTAATAATTTTGTCAACCATAATTATCCACTTATATACTTAGGCTTCCAAACTTACCCAAAATTAAGCTTGAAACCTATTCAATCCTAGTTGGAAAAAATCCATAATTTGCTCCAAATATTAGCCAACAGTCTTCAAAGAAAAATAATCTGACTTATATCCAAAAATTAATTTACTAAGCACGAAAAAATATTTTATGGGCGTACCAAAATCCAATCAAAAGCTTACCAAAACCCCCTAAAAGTCGTCTAAAAAAACTTAAAAGAAGGGCTGTAAAGACTTAGCTTGCACTAAAGTTAGCTGAGAGGGGCTCGCACGACTGGAAGATAAGAGGGAGGCTCGACTTAGGTTTTTAATGATCAAATTAAGGCAAGGAACTCACTCGAGTTTCTTACACACAAATATGTGCAGCACGGTTGGACAGTCTGAAGCGAACGACGGCTTGGAAGCTCTAGCGCGACTAGAACTAAGACACGAAAAGATGTTGACTTGATGACATTGTGCGACTTGACAGAAAACAAAGACAGAGAACGCGAATGGAGGAAACAACTCAGAATCTTGCGACGTGAAGGCTTAACGAAAAACAATGGGGTGGTCAATTGGGCTTCAGACGTGGCTGAGAGACAAAAAATTGAGTTTTTTCGGTGGTGGGTTCGCAGTGGAGAGGGCAGCAACGAGCTAGGTTACAGGTAAGGGAAGAAGAAGATGAACAGTTGGAGATGGTTGCACGCTTCACGATACAATATTCAATATATTAATAACATAATAGTTTTTTTAAAAAAATATAACAAACTAGTAAAATATTTACACTGTATAGCACAATTTCGAAAACGAAAAAAGCCAATAAGCCCAAAATGAAAATACCAAAAAATGCCCCAATCAACATGCGTTAATTGGCCACTCGTGTGCATAATATATAATTTAAATTTGGCTACATGATCGTTTAGATTTGGTTACGAATCAATCATTTAGATTATCCATATCTAAACTATTTTTTTCAAGATTCTTTGATACACAGTTGTTTAGATTTGGCTAAATCTAAACGATCGTGTACCAACATCTTAACGATTTTTTTCAAGATCTTTATATTTGGTACACGATCCTGAACCAAATAACACTTTAAAAAAATAATTCAATATTTATGATTGATTGAAAAAAAAAAGATAGTGATTTAAAAAAAATATAAAAGAAAAGTTGCATAAGAAAAAGAGAAGAAAGACGATGGAAAAGAAAAGAAAAATTGCAGAAAAAAAAAAGATGGAAAGAAAGAGCAAACTTGGAATGTTTAAATAAAATAATCAGCTTCATGAAATTTTTTATTTTGTTACAAAGACGGAGTAAAATACAAGAAAATGCTAGGTTTTGGGTATTACTGGCAGCAACCTTTCCTTTTCAAAATAATAAATTTTCTCCTCTTTCTTCCATTAATTCTCACATCACCTAAGTCCCTTGTCTTTTCCCAACATAACATTAAATTTTCTCTTAATAATTATTTTCATCAAATATAATTACTTTTTCCTTTTTCATAATAATTATATATATATCCACATATATATATATAGTTATCAAAGGACCGTTTAGAGGAAGGATTGGATTATAGAAGAGTTAGTGTTATGATAGTAGGTGTTTGGAGGAAGGATTATGGTAGGTAGTGTTATGATACTATATGTTTGAGAAAAGGATTATGTAGGTAGTGTTTTTATGAGATGTGTTTGGGGAAGGATTATGATAGTAGTGTTATGATATTTTTTTTTCTTCTAAATATATAATGTAAATTCAATACACAAATTTCATAAGTTTATTTTATTAAATAATTTCATTTTTCTTACAATCATTTTTCTTATTTTCTTAATTACAACGTTGTTGATGTTGTAAATTCTAGATCGCTCTGTTAATTCGAGAGGAATGTTGTATCTTTTTTATCGATGTTATACATTTATTCATTAAGTTAGGTCATAAATTTTAAAATGTTACAATCTGATTATTGAAATTGAAATTGAAATTTTGTTTTAATTTAATCTCTGATTCATATTTTTAATCTAAACTTTTTATTAAATTCTCAATATCATTTGAAAATGTTGAAAATATTTATAAAAAATATCCAAATAAATTATTGAGATATTTTTTAAAATAGCAAAATAAATTAAAATATTTACAAACTATAGCAAAATTTTGGATTCATAGTCACCGATAGACTACTATTACTGTAGCATATCAGTGACTATCACGAGTAGAATTTAAAAATTTTACTATAATTTATAAATAGTTTTGAATATTTTCCTAAATTATTTACTCCATAGACTCTGTGTAATCTCTTGAATATAAATTATTATAATCCATATTTTGCCTTAAACGTTGATAGTGATATACACTCATAGTATATCGCTATAGTATTCAAACACTCAACTATATGTTTTTTTATTTTGTATAATATATAATTGAACACTTAACTTTATGTTTTTTTTTTTTGTATAATATATGATTGAAATAATAACTCATAACTAGGCTCTTTGCATTTTTTCCAAATCACTTTCACGGTCAACAAAATTAACAATTATGTATTTCTTATTATATGATTGTGAGATGATTCAGTAAATTCTAGATTAGTGTAAATCTATGACTAATTCTACACACCCATTACAAAAATTGATGAAATATAGTAAAATCTCAATGTCATTTATCATCTAATATCTCAAAATCAAACTCCAAAAGATTAAGAGCAAAAAAAAGAAGAGGTAGAATTCATAGTTTAGATACATATTTAATCACCCTCTCCCTAAAACTACATATGTATAATTCAGAGAGTGATTTTAGTTTTTCAAACTCAAAAACAAAAAATTTCAAAAAAAAAAAAAAAAAGGAAAACGAAAAACACATCAATCTTACATAAATATCTTCCTCTTTTGCAGATTCTTAAACTCCATCTCTTTGTTTTCTTCTTCTTCCCTGTTTTTTTTTTCTTCTAATGAGTTCCTTTTAAAACCTTAGTGGCGGCGACAGTGCCAACACAGAAAGGGTACTCTGACGTAGGAAAAGATTTATTAGGAGAAGAAGACCTTCTTCTAAGGTTGGGAGAGAAAAATGAAAGGGATTTAGCATCAAAGATGGTATCGAATCAAAAGGTAAAACAGGAAGATTTGGAGAGAAAAACAACGACAAAAAAGGTGAAAGAGGAAGAAGACGATTATTGGACTAAGAAGGGAAGGATGCATAAAATCGAAAAGGATTACCACAGTTTAAGGGAGTATTACGCAAAGTGAGGGAGAGCGAAGGGGAGAGTGAAAGACTAGTGTGAAAAGGATTTGCGACGATAATGAAAATCCTAAAACATAACTTGGGCCCCAAACAAGGGTTAGGGTTAAGGTTATGATAACCCAACCTCACATTGATAACATGAGCCCAAATAGTCCCCAAATCTCTAACAAAATTCTCACTATTCAATTTAATTAAATAAATACTCCAACTATTTATTTAGATTCAATAGCAACAACACCAAAAATTCAATTATAATAATCGATTAAATATTCATCCAACAGATATTTAATTAATTTTAATTCCACGAAATCAAACAATTCTCAAATAGTTAACTAATTTTTTTACATCGAATAATTACAACATAATTAAATAAAATTAAGATAATTAAATTCAAATTTACCTTAATTTTTTGGACGTTAATAGATTTTCACTTTAAAATTTTAAATATTACTTATAGAGTATTTTAATTTTTTTTTGGTTTATTTTAAATATTACTTAAAGTGTTTTTTTTTATGTTTATAAAACACTAAAAACATGTAGTAGAACACATCATAATTTTTTTTAATCAAACTATATTTTAAAATATATATTTATTAAGTGAAAACTACATAAGTTGCAAAAAAATTCTTTTGACATTTGTGGGGAATTGAATCTAAGATGTAAGATGAGACACTCACCATTGATGGCAAAAAGCTAACTTTTGAAACTTTTTAGGTAACAAATTTTATAAAACAAGGTTCATGAGTTGGAGGGACGTGCTACCATGTAGGAGTGTAAATGGATTAGGTTGGGAGACATTCTCAACCCAACCCATATTTTTGGATTAGTTGAGCTGGCAACTCGAATAACTCGAATTAATTATCCAACTCAACTCAACCCGTAAAATATAGTTGTGTTAGATTGGATTGTCGGGTTGTATTATTTTTTTTCCCATTTTTAATGTTTGTAAGTTTAAAATTATTGTAACTACTCAATAATCAACATTCACAACTATGTTTGGTTGTGTAGAAAATGTTATCACCATCGTTTACCCTACAACCCCCTACACGATCATTTAGCTTTCTAAACAATCGTTTACTCTTTTATGCAATCGTTTAGCTTTCTACCTTCAAACAATTATTTACTTCTTGCATGATCGGCTAACTTTCCATACGATCATTTAACTTTCTATACAATTATTTTAAAAAAATACTTTTAACTTTACTTTTATTAAATAAATAATAAAAAATAAATAATATAAATATATATATATATATATATATATTATTAATTCAAATTGGATTAAGTTAAACCAAAATTTTTAACCTTTAACTAAAAAATTAAAATTTTTAACTCAACCCAATTCCCAATTCCCAATTCCCAATTCCCAATTCCCAATTCCTAGCTAGGTTATTCACTTATTCTGTACGCACGGCCTGTGGGTGGTTTTTACACCTATTTTTTATTTATACTCTCGCCTTATTAGGTAAGAGCTAAGAGTAAAACTTTCAAATGCTTACCTCACCTTTAGTACAAGTTCACAAAACGATTTTTTCAAAATGAATCCAAAACTGAATTTAAGAAAAAAACTAAAAAGGGGCTAAAAATGTCAATTTCTCTTCTAGTTTGCGTGTTTTTTCAATTTTTTTTTTTCTAATCAGGAACCCTAGAAATGAAAAATTCCCAAATTTGAATGGAAACCCTAATCACAATCCGTATTC